>CM062102.1:9681720-9811679 GCA_031163375.1 Conogethes punctiferalis | reverse complement strand
TTCCACAGCCTAATTTTATTGTACGACAAAAGTGCTTTTTTTATAATAAGGCAGCATAGTCACTAATACTTCGTTTGATGACCGTATAAGGGTACAGCTAAAAGAGAGTCGTGTCACCTTGATATCAGATAAGCTGGTAGATAAGAAACCGCTGTTTTCAACCATCTTGAGAGAGGTAGTGCGTAGCGAATCTTCGCTCGAAATGAGCCGCCCGTCCGGGGAAGGTCCTACACCCTATAGAATACCACAGCCAAAGGACCGTGTCCCGTGGTCGTGGCTCGTGGGTAGAGGTGACAGGTAGTTGACTAGTTACTTACCCGTTGTCGCAGCGACTTGGGCTTCTTCTTCGCTTTCCATCAGGGAAGCCATTAAGCAATGTATGCTTTTGCATGCAACTTCAAAACAATATGACTGGCTCGATGGCTCATTTGGTAGTGACCTCTGCCCTCTGAGCCAAGGGTCGTGGGATCGATTCCCGCCAGTTCAAACATTTTGTGTTCATGAACATGTCTGTTTGTATTGATCTGGGTGTTTTCTATGTATAATATGTATTTATTTACAAAAAAAATGTATCTAAATAAGTTTATCAGTTGCCTAGTACCCATAGTACAAGCTTCGGCTTAGTTTGGGGGTGGTGGTCCAGCCATGTCTTGGGTTTTATTATTATTATATATCCCACGATCACCCAACCAAATCTAGGACGCATCTAAAACGCTTGACTTTCGAGGTCGCTTTGCAAGAGTTGCAACTCAAAGGGACATGATGCAATGCGAACTGTTTCACCATTGCTAGCACCTCTAAATACCACATTTGCACATGAATTCCTAGAACACTGTGATTAAGATCTCCTAGGCTCAGATAAATGGCATGTTTGAACAGTATTATCTACTCTGTCTTAATCTACGTGTACACTTCTACATCTACATTATTACATCTATATTTACGTCGTAAAGTCGCCTGTCTGTCGGTATTCTATCGGTTGCATTTTGGAGAGTGTGCGACGGAATTATTTAATCTGATTCCTCTTGCCCCTTTTTATCATCGGACGAGCAGGGATACGGCGAATAGGCACCGTTACATGGTGCAAGTTCCTAATACTCGCACAGCGCGTTTCGCTTCTACCTTCATAGTGCGAACGGCTAAACTACGGAACTCTTTGCCGGGCTCCTTGTTCCTCGAGAGATATAATCTTCCGATGTTCAAGGCGAGAGTGAATCGGTTTTTGCTGGGTGAGCGCGTTCCATCGTAGACTACGATATCGCTTACCATCAGGCGAATCGCAGTCAAGCGCAAACTCACTTTGAATAAAAAAAAAGTCTAAGTCAGCTATAATGAGGAACGATTTCTGTGTGTACGTTTGTAATGAATAAACTCAAAAACTACTGTGACAATTACCAGCCAGAACCTCGTTTGGTATGCGGCAGTATGCACCACGGGTAGGTGAGGGTGACTTGGAGCGAAAAGATTATAGATCGCTTTTTTCTTACATTCTGAATACAGATAATAAAATTTTAATTAAAAGAATATTTTAGGGGACTCTTAAACAACACTTTTATTTGGTTTAACCCCTATTATTAATACTCTAAGGCCCTCTAAAACAAACAGGGCCCGTTTATCGTACAAGTTGCAAGTTAATTAGCCGACCACAGTTTAGCTCAAGCGAAACTCAGCCCGTGCGAAACAAACGCTCCGTATACACAGAGTTTATTTACTTATCCGTCTGTATGTAAAGGCTTTACAACTTTACCCCCGGTTTGACTTTATGAACTGCATAGTTAAATAAATAAAGGGCTGACGTATTTACTCTATCTCTGATTAAGTAGTAAGTTAAGTTATAGGAGTGAAAAGTCTGTAAATAAGCTTTGTAACCTTTATAAGAGAGGTAGGGCATAGCGAATCATCGCTCGAATTGAGCCGCCCGTCCGGGGAGGACCTCCACCCTATAGAATACCGCAGTCAAATGACCTCTGGGTCGTGTTTCTGCCGGTGAGTAGGGTTTCCGGAGCTCGTGGGGGTTAGGGTTGGGCCGGCATGGCGGTGGGCGCCGCACCACTCAGGCCATTGGCCCCATTTTGGAAGAGTGGATGCGGCGCCCTCACGGGGTGGTGACGTACCGGCTGACCCAGGTCCTCACAGGACATGGTTGCTTCGGCCGGTACTTATGGAGGATCAGGCGAGAGCCTGATCCTCTATGCCGTCACTGCGACAGTGGCTCGGAGGACACGGCAGAGCATACGCTTCGGCATTGCTCTGCCTGGGCCAATGAGCGCTCCGTCCTCGTCACTGTCGCACAGGACCTCGATCTGCCCGCAACTTTTGCGGCAGATGACGGCGTCGAAGGAGACCTGGCCGAGCGATGCTCGCATTCTGCGAGACAGTGATCTCGCAGAAGGAGGCGGCGGAAAGAGAGCGTGAGGCCGCGGTAGACGCGCCTGCTCTTCGCCGCCCCCCGGCCCGGGCGTCGCCGGAGGCATACAACGCATCGTATGCCCTCTGAGCCTCTCCTTCGTGCCCCGAGTGGTGAGTGCGGGGGGCACGATCCACTCATAGGGGCGTAACGGTGTGGTGGGTGCAGCCACACCGTTGCACGAGGTCCGCCTGGGGAGCACCCTATTGCTCCCCGGAAGGCCGGGGGTAGGGGTATTTGCCCTCCCCGGACCAGGAGTGCCAGCCGCTTGTCATCTACGGCTGGCCAGGGAATGCAGGGATGCGGCAGTATGCTTCGGCGTTGCCCGTGTCCCCTGCAACTTGCTGCCCACTGGTGACACAGGGGGTTTAGTGGGTATACCCTCCCATCTCGGGAGGTGTGAGTCCCACACACCATGTCACCTCCCCCCGGACGTGGCATGACGGTGCGTAATGCATTCCCCTCTAAAAAAAAAAAAAAAAAAAAAAAAAAAAAAAAAAAAAAAAAAAAAAAAAAAAATGGGCCGGCATGGCGGTGCAACTGACAAGTAACTGACCAGTTACTTTCCCGTTGTCACAGTTATAAATTTATAGTAGCTCGACATAATGGCTTCCCTACGCCTGATGGAAAGCGGAAAGAGAAACCCAAGACCCTGTGACAACGGGCAAGTAACTGATCAGTCATTTTCATTTGTACTGGTTGATTACTATGACTTGAACCAAGTTTATATGAATAAAAATCTATTTCTGTAATAGTAATACTCTATAGAGACTGTTTTCCTGAACCGGAATTCGATCTCGCGAAACTTGCTCATTTGCTACCCTCACAGACATACAGCTGTATTGACTTGAAATAATGCCAATGTTAGGTTAGTGTAAGTACGAGGAAGTATTATTACACAGATAACCAAAAGCGTTATAGATTAAACCACTTTGTTAGCAAACAGAAGCGAATTATTACCGAAAGCATTAGTCCACGTTTCGTACTAGACCCGTAGTAAATTACTTATTTTACTACTGGCATAGTGCAGACAAAATTGACAGTATAGATTCTTAATAAAGAAATGTAGAGTACTTAAAAAAGATTAACTGATGTTTTTTATTACACATATGCACAAATGAATGAATAATTATACTTTGAAATGCTAGATTTGGGTAATAAAAATCTACCATAATAAGCGTGCAAATTAAATTAGTCAATATATCTTAAAACAAAACAAAGAAGTGACCACTTATCACCGTCTCAAATTCAACAAAAGACTTAGAAAGAAACTCTTCTGACTTTTCGAGTTGATGTTTTTTTTTGGGACCTTTTCCGTCATCATCATCGCAGTCCATTGCTGGACATCGGTCTCTTCAGCTGTTCGCCATTTTGGTCACTCACCTTTACCTATCATCAACACGGGCAGGCGGGTTGGTGATCGCAGGGCGTAGCTGACACGGCTGCCTGTCACCGGTGTGGTATTAGACTACACCTTCAATCGTTTTTTTTTTTTTTATAGTAGCACGGCATAATGGCTTCTCCGCGCCTGATGGAAAGCGAAAGAGAAGCCCAAGTCACTGCGACAGCGGGCAAGCAGCCGATTGGTCACCTGTCAGCTGCCGCCGCCATGCCGGCCCATAAGGTGCTTTTTCACGCCCCGCTTAAAGGATCCCATATCAAAGGAGGGAGGAAACACATGTCCTGGCAATGAGTTCCACATCGTGATGGTTATATTGCCACCAGTCTGTGGCCAGAGCCTCGTTTATTATTCAGAAGGATGCACTACGGGCGGAAAAAAGATAATAGGTCGCTTCCTTACATTCCAACCTTTTTGGAATAGATCAAGAGATACGTTCTTCAAATGTGCCTGAGACAAAAACTGGTTGCTTAAACATAATTAATCTTTTTCATTAATTCTTACGCCGGAGATGATTTGCTGATCATCTCCCGACTGTGCAACTGTATTCCATAATTCGCCCTGGACGTATTGTAAATATTTATACGTAACTGTCGACCTTATTACGCGGTCAATAAAGTTGAAAGTTTATATTCAAAAACTTGACATTCCTTGTTCAGCCGATATTGGAATTTAAACCTTAAATTGGATGGAATTTGAATTCCTTATCTAAATGACAGGTGTTTAGAGAATACGACACAATTTACATACAATGTATTGTTATAAAATATAATTGATTGTTAACATTGCGACAGTTTGGGTTTCCGTCCTGTGACGGAAAAGAATACAAATCTGTGCCCCATTTCTTCCTGTAGGTGCCGTAAGAGTCCACTATGGAATCTTTGGGAATGTCCCGGACACCATCTGCAGATCTCTTGACGGAGGTCACGGTTTTTTAATGGGTATACCCTGTTTCCTCACCATCTTGAGACAGGGTGCTGCCCTTCCGTTCTAACAGAGATGATCTTCAGCATATATCCTCTACCTGAAGGTTGTCTGGAAGAGATCGCTTTCGGCGATAAGACCGCCTATATTGTACTACTACATATCTGTATAAACCTCTTTCCTGTACATGTTTTATTCTGGTGCAATAAAGAGTTTCTATCTATCTATAGATTTATACAAATATTATACCCAAAAGCAGGCCATACAAAAATGGATCGCGACCGTTCGATATGTAGCTGCGATGCGCCTAACACTTCACAAACGTTACTATGCGTCGCGCGGACGCATAGGTACCCAAAAACCTGTTCATAGACAACACTTGAGAGCCGGTCGCCATTGTCTGCTAAGTGCCTTACTTCGCATAGTGATGTTCGTTTTCGTAGAAAAGTGTTGTTTGTAAATACGGGTGTAACTATTCCAGTGTCATAAAAGTAAGGATTTATTACAAGGATGCGTGGGAAAGCTATATCCACTCTTTATATTACATTTTTAAGCTAATTTTACTACAGGAATATCGAGAAATTTATAGACAATTATGTGAAACAATACACCATTTTATAGGTGCGGTTGTGCCACCGCAAATTTTTATGGAAACCATATAATATTACAAAATAAATCGTGCTGGCTTATCGGAAGGCTAGTAAATTTTCTACTGCATATTGTTCTAACGCTATGGTTCCAAACCTGGGCGTAATTACCCCCGTGGGCTATCATCATCATCATCATCAGCCTATCGCAGTCCACTGCTAGACATAGGCCTCTACAGATGTTCGCCACTTTGGAGGTTATACCCATAATCGCTGCGCTAGGCAGGCGGGTTGGGTATCGCAGGGCGTAGCTCCTCGCTCCGGTGACGCTGCTGCCCGTCATCGGCCTGTGGTATTTAGCTACGCCGTCAATCGTGATGGTTATACCGCCACCAGTCGGTTGCCAGAGCCGCGGTTGTTATTCTTATTTATCTTATATTTCGATCGCCAATCCGCCTGCCCAGTGTGATTTTAGTATTAGGGGTAATCTTCAAGAAAAGAGTATACCTCTTTCTTAAAGGCCGGCTGCGCAGGTGTAACTCCTGATGTTGCAGATGTACATGGGCGGCGGTTATCACCTACCGGTGAACCGCTTGGTCGTCTGCCCTGTCTTCTATACTTATAATAAATCTGTAGATAAGTCAATTCTGTACATGAAATATATTTTCAAAATAACTATCTGGGGTGATTAGTGATCGATACTGATGCCAAAAATGCAATCAGTAAAATTTTTGTCTGTCTGTATGTTCGTTATAGAAAATAAAACTACTGTACGGATTTTGACGAAACTTGGTACAATTATTCTTCATACTCCTGGGCAGGTTAAAGTATACTTTTCATCACGCTACAATCAATAGAAGCAGAACAGTGGTAGGAAAACGGGAGAAATTTTTATCTGTATGTTTGATCGCGCATCACGCGAAAACTACTGCATGGAATTAAGTGCGGTTTTCACAAATGCATTGCTTGAAGTCTAACTTAAAATGTAGATACTAATTTAAGGAAGTCCGTTATTTTTGAAACCCGATATCCACGCGTGCGACGCCGCCGGCACAGCTATTAAAAAATAAGCCTCTAGATGTTTGCCCGAATGGGCGAATAACTGAAGATGCCTGTGTCCAGTACTGGCCTGTGATAGGCTGGGTTAGAGCACTGAGCTCGGATATAGGATGTTGATGATGATGATAAGACAAAGGGTTACCATTCAAAAGGTTAAGAACCACTGTTCTCAGTCTTACGTCAATGAATGTACAAACATGAATTGTGTTTTGACTTAAAGTTTGAATGCAAATGTAATATCAGGTCCACAGATCTAAGTAATGAGAAATGGGAATATGTTCGTGTGGTTTCCGGATCTATTCGTTTCTGCCATGGACTTGCAAACTCTGGAGCGACCTCCCAGCCGCGGTGTTCTCTGATCGCTACGACATGTCCTTTTTGCATGGCATGGCAGGCTCGGTGGCTCATTTGGTTGTGACCTCTGCCCTCTGAGCCAAGGGTCGTGGGTTCGATTCCCGCACATTACAAACATTTGTGTTCATGAACATGTCTGTTTGTATTGGTCTGGGTGTTTTCTATGTATAATATGTATTTATTTACAAAAAAAAAGTATATAAGTAAGTTTATCAGTTGTCTAGTACCCATAGTACAAGCTTCGGCTTAGTTTGGGGCTAGGTAGCGCTGTGTGGCCCAGTGTGGCATGTCTTGGGTTATTTATTTATTTATTTATTTTTCAAACGAGGTTTATGACAAGTTCGATGGCTCATTTGGTAGTGGCGTCTGCCTTCTGAGCCAAGGGTCGTGAAGAGGTACGGCATAGCGAATCTTCGCTCGAATTGAGCCGCCCGTCCGTGGAAGGAACTCCACTCTATAGGATACCGCAGCCAAATGAATAAACGATTTGATTTGATTTGAATGACCTGCGGGGCGTGTTTCTGCTCGCGAGTAAGATTTTCAGAGCTAGTGGGGGGTTAGGGTTAGGCCGGTAACTGACCAGTTACTTGTCAGTTTTCAAAGCGACTTGGGCTTCTCTTTCGCTTTCCATCAGGTGTAGGGAAGCCATTATGTTGAGCTACCATAAAAAAAGGTAATGGATGGGAGCATCTCCCAGAACATCCAGACCCACCCGGATCGACCTTGCTCCTTAGGAGGTAGTGCCTCGTTACCTTAGATTAGCTTCAACGCAGGAATCGAACCCGCTACCACTGTTTCAGAGACAACGTTCTTACCACTGAACCACACTGTTCGTCAAACAATATCATAAGTGACGCCATTTCTATTGTTATGTAGCTCTGTGGCAACCTCTAAGAAAGGTTTACCGTTTAACACAATAGTAATAAAACGGTATGTTTATTCAGTTTAAGCAGTAAAACAAATTTTTACTGCCCGTTGGCACATGAATGCAAGAATTGGCAAGTATAAAGTTTAAATTCTATTAATTCCATATGCATCCATCCCTTTTATGCTTACTCTATTGATTGTAAGAAACTGACGACTTAGTAGTCCGTTTGATCCCGGATTTTGAATGAGACCAGTCCATCTAATCCCGTGGTTGTCTTTTTAGGGTTCCGTAGCCAAAATGGCAAGAACGGGACCCTTATAGATTCGTCATGTCTGTCTGTCTGTCCCCCCCCCCCCCCCGTAACTTCTAAAATATGGGCATGATAAAACTGAAAAAAAATATAGGTATCATGAGTATCACTAAGCAAACTACTAACGAAATTTGGTTTGAATCAAATGTAGCCAGTAGTTTTTTCTTAAACGTCATAAATCAAATTACCTAATTTTTTCATTTAATTAACTCCAATATAATAAAACGTAAAGTAAAACATTTATTTAGCTGTATAGTGGTACGGAACCCTACGTGCGAGAGTCCGACTCGCACTTGGCCGGTTTTTTTACGTCAGGAATGTCTTTACACATACACCAGGACCCTAGATACGGGACACCTGGGTTATGTGGGGCTCACTCGTAAAACGGAGAATACCCACTAAACCTAACGTCGGCTACGAGCGCTCATCTGAGGAAGCTCGGGATGCCCGTCGGGATTCGTTTCAGCCCCTCTTCAGCTCAGTAGCGCTGCGCGTTAGAGCCTTGGTCCGTCCACGCGTCGTGGACGCGTCCACTGCTGAACGTAGGCCTTCAAACAATAATTTCTTCATAAATTAAACAAGAAAGCTACCTGTATTTCTCAGGCCTATTCAATCTTAAAAGACATTCAATTAATCGTTTTATTACTGCGAAACTATTAAAGTCTTTTACTACACGTGATTCTACGAAGGAGATCAAAATGGCACATCCCAAGATGAAAGTTAAGATGCTTTGAAACGAATTTATCCGTAGAAACGCCAATTTATATGTAGAAATACTGCGCAAGATTAACTGTTGGAGTTATGAGCAATGCAGAGCTTATGCTCAAAGTGCACTCTGTGAAACTGAAGACTGAAAACGGGCGATGAAAACGTATTGGTTTTTGCAGGGTTGAATAAATTAAATTAAATTATAATGTTACTGGTCTGGGTGTTTTATGTATTTCTTTACAAAAAAAAGTATCTAAGTAAATTTATCAGTTGTCTAGTACCCATAGTACAAGCTTCGACTTAGTTTGGCGCTAGACGGCGCTGGGTGGCATGTCTTGGGTTATTTATTTATTTATTTAATTGCTGCAGCCCACATCAATGTCAGTGTTATGTAAAATGATAAATTATATTATCGTTTTAAACAGCCTATGAATTGAAAATGTTTATCTGATATACTTAATGAGCTTTATTATTGTTAAGTTTTATTAAAATCTTTCAATGTTCAAGGCTAAAGTGAACCAGTTTTTGCTGGGTGAGCGCGTTCCATTGTAGACTGCAATATCGCTTACCAGGCGAATATAATAAACTTTCGCATTTAATATAAAATAAACAAATTACCTAAGACACGCTGGCCCATGCAGCGACATCTAGTCCCAAACTGAGCCGAAGTTTATACTATGGGTATTGGATACCTATGAGTCAACTGATAAACTTACTTAGATACTTTTTTTTGTAAATAAATATATATCATACCTACAGAAATATCAGACAACTTCGCATACATTGGACCAATTTAAAAGAGAATTAGCTTGAGCATTAATGACGTTATGGGTATCACAACGAAGGTAGGTACCATAAAGCACCTGTGACTGTGTGACGGAGTCTATGGGCTGACGTGATCACTCACCAACAGATGAGCTAAAAAAATAGCTATCTATTTTCAAATTATTCGGCAACCCTGTTACCGTATATCGGAATTTCAAAATGGAAGATGAAAACAACATGGCGGATGGATATAAAATTTCTCCTGTCAACCACACATTAGCGTAAATTGCACAACAGTAGCAGTGTTGGTTAAACAATGTAACAGTAATCATCATTTTGTTGTACTTTATTGCCATTCGAGTCGAGCAAATACCGGAGGCGAGCCAAGTATGGAGTTATTGGGTTGGCCGCCATTTTGGATTCGATTCAGTTGGGCTGAATTCTTTCGATTGGAGTAAAAAAAAATACGGTGTGGAATAAATATTTCTTTGTATTTATTTGTTTGTTTGTTTTAGTTAATTTACTGTACTATCTGATGCACTGTTAAGTAACTGCAGAGCTATTTACAATAGCTATCTATCTAATATCACAGGCCGATGACGGGCAGCAGCTTCCCAACCCGCCTGCCCAGCGTGGCGATGATGGGTATATCCTCCAGATGTTTGCCCTAGGTGGCGAACAACTGGAGAGGCCTATGTCCAGCAGTGGACTGACAAAGGCTGATGATGTCATCATCATCAGGGGTCATCCCCAATCGCCTTATGTTAAGCGCCGAGAGCCTACATTGAGCGCCTATCATAAACCGCTTCACTCTCGCCTTGAAAATATGAGCAGCATATCGCTAGGGAACACGGATTGCTTTGCATTACTCTTTTAAGAGAGGTAGGTACGTCATAGTGAATCTTTGCTCGAATTGAGCCGCCCGTCCGGGGAAGGATCTCCTAGAATACCGCAGTCAAATGACGGGGTTGTGTTTCTGCCGCTGAGTAGGGTTTCTGGAGCTCGTAGGGGTTAGGGTTAGGCCGGCATGGCGGTGGCAACTGACTGGTAACTGACCGGTTACTTGGCCGTTGTCACAGCGACAAGGCCTTCTCTTTCGCTTTCCATCAGGCGTAGGGAAGCCATTATGTCGAGCTACTATAAGAAATATTCTTGATTCATTAGACCATTTCCCGGTTCCTAAGCACATGATGCGATACATATAATTGCACTTAAATCTCCGGTAGCATTTTGTCGCTTAATCCTATAGCATTAACATACCATGCCATGTGCGGATTACTGCGAACTTGTGGCAGGTACTTTAATGCAATTATGAAGTTTCTCCAAGGAAAGTTGTTAGACCGCCGGTGCTAAATCATTATACCTTATACTTTATGGAATAAGGTTTATGTTTGCATGTAAAATGAAGGCTTATAAAGTAGTACAGACTGTGAAACTAGTAATGTATAGCTATATTTTGAATATTATTTCTGTAAGGTTCGCATCGCATATAAATAAATATCAGACAACATCACATACGTTGCTCCGATCCCAAAGTAAGTAGCTTGAGCACTTGTGTTTTGGGTATCAGAACAACGAAGTTACTACAAATGTATACTTAAATTTTTTTAAAAATGTACCTAAATACTTAAAAATAAACTAGATACAAATATGAACACCCAGACACGGAACGAACACAAATGTTCCTCACACGAATATTTGTCCCGGGTGGGGATCGAGCCCACGACCTTGGTTTAGAAGGCAGGGGTTTGACTAACCACATCTCCCTTGCCTTGCACGGATCCCGTCCTTGGAGGAGGGAGACGGCCTTTTCAGGCCGAATCCCTAGGCTGCCCCAAGTGGGGGAGCCGGCCGGATCTGCCTAGCAGACTACGCTGATGGTGGCGTGGTGGTTGTGGCTCTGCCTGTCCCACATCATCATCACCCAAGGCGCATTGGCGGCGACGACCAGGGATTTTTAGTGGGTATTCTCCGTCTCTCTTCCATCTAGAGGCGGAGTGAGTCCCACATAACCTGCTGCTTCCCCGAGCAGCAGGTATGCGTAAATTTGCATTTTTACCCGGTGAAACAAAAAAAAAAGGGGTTTGACTAACCAACTGACTGATACCACCAAGATACCACCACCCAGATGGGTAAACCCTGAAAAGCTGTATGTAATCCCAAGGAATCCCTTAGTCGACTTTCTGACGCGCACGGGAAGAGATGAGGATGCTGATTTAAATTCTTTATCCGTCACCGCACGGGTAGCATCATCATCATCATCAGCCTATTGCAGTCCACTGCTGGACATAGGCCTCTCCAGTTGTTCGCCACCTAGGGCAAACTTCTGGAGGATATACCCATAATCGCCACGCTGGGCAGGCGGGTTGGCGATCGCAGGGCGTAGCTTCTTGCTCCGGTGACGCCTAACGGCACGAGTAACGGAAATAATGAAACTTAAAATTCATATAGCCTATTTGTCAACTATTACGTTGAGGAATTTATCATTAATTTTATACAATTTATTGCGGAAAATTGCCGCTTTATTGTAATTGGTTAAATTGCACGATTTAATATATTGTGGCTTGAAGGCATAAAGTGAGCAATTTCACGGTACAAAACAAGTGTAGGCTCATTTTTATACAAATTTTTACCTTAATCCTTTTGGAATACAGATCGAAATCGCATAAAATTTTATACGTAGAAGAAACGTTCAGAGCTTTTAAAGAATTTTCGACCTTTTATTATTAAGCACAAAGTTTAAAATGAATGTTAAATTTAAAAAAGATTTAACTTAAAAATTCATTAATATTCAATAAAGCACAATGTATCACATATTGGGTCAATTTATTGACAGTTTCGTAAAATTATGTTGTTGATATTCCATAAAAGGTATTCGATTAATGCCTGGAAAGGGAGGTTTTAATAAAGAAGATATCAATTTTGTAGTGAAGTTGTAATAAGTATGGAGGGTTTTTGATGCTAATGCTTTTTAAACAGCGTTTAAGGTGCTGTTTAAATTTATTGTTGTGATAAGAAAATTAATACATGCACCTTTGTAGCACTTAAAAATCTGTCATAATAATCAATGTATGTAAAATTGAAAATAGTCGAATATGATGCATGAGCAATCAATTTTATTGTTTTCTTTTGTCATATTATTGTTATGTAGTTAAAGGTTTTGGCGTAAAAAATCATGTAATTTTATGTTTAAAGTTTAATGAAGTTAGTAGTTAAATAATTGTCAGAAAACAATTGAAATAAATCATCTTTTGGCGCTAATTTTGCATCCGACTTGAAACCTGCTTGAAGAAAAAGAAAAGCAGAAATTGTGAACTCGATTAAGCGTGTTGAAATTATGTCTCTTAATCACTCGATATTGGCCGAAACGTACCAAATAGAGACTGGTTGCCATTAAAAGAAAGAAATAACAGCCTCTGAATGACTTTTAAATTCAAATTGCTTAAATTGTTCTTTTTGAGATCAGAATTAAAATTTTACTGTTCCCGCCTGCCAGTCGCTGCTTTCTTATTGACATTCGAAATTCAAAAGCGTTTTTAACAAAATGGCTTCCGAATTCCGACCCACATTTCGCATTTCTTTCTCCACTGAACGATTCGGAGGGGCGATACCGACGTTCGTACATCAGTCTTGTAGCGAGCGAAAACAATCGTCTCCCGAATACCGAACTGACGCGTGGCAGCTAATACGTACAGGCAGCCATTCTGTTTTGACGTTGAAAGATATATGCCCTCCTTTTGTGGGGGATATAGAAAGCATCGCTGTATAGGCACATACTTCAGTTACCAATGTAAATCTAAATTTATTCAAAGATATGCCACGCAGTTGTCGTTTCTGCGACAAATATGGCCGGCCCACTGCCACTTCAGCTGTTTTTTTCTACGCCTGATGGAAAGCGAAAGAGAAGCCCAAGTCGCGGTGCCACTGCCGTGCCAGCCAAAACCTAACCCCCACGAGCTTCGGAAACCTTACTCACCGGCAGAAGCACGACCCGGAGGTCATTTGGCTGCGATACTCTATAGGGTGGAGGTCCTTCCCCGGGTGGGTGGCTAAATTCGAGCGAAGATTCGGTATGTCCTATCTATCTTAAAAGCTTGTTAATCAAGAACAAATCAAGTAAAATAATTTAAAATTTAATTATTTCTGTTATGATTTAAAAAGCGTGCTAGGTGGTTAGAATTTATTTCTCTACAGTTTCATTATAAGTATATAGATGTTTTTACTTTGAGTGTTTGTAAACAAATAGCAGTCAAAACAAAATAGACATTAAAATATTAAAATTGAATATAAGAACATGCCCAAAAAAATATGCCAAGAAAGAAAGAAAAATAAACTGTATAAAAGAGTACGGTACAACCGAGATTAGGCTATATCTATATCTACAACAATTTCTGCGCAATAAATACTCGTAACTTTCACAAGTTTGTAAATCATTACAGCGACGCTTCGGCGACGTTTCAAATGTCAAAGTGCATATTTATTTGCGTTGGCTGCCCTGATTTATGCGCAAGGAAATGCCGATGAAAATCCTGAAATACGACTTTGCGTCTGCAGCTAGTTAAAGATTACTTCCTCTATCTGCACTTCCTCTACCTGAAGGTTGTCTGGAAGAGATCGCTTACTAGCGACAAGACCGACTATCACTTTTTTTTTATACCACTGGGTGGCAAACAAGCCTACGGCCCGCCTGATGTTAAGCGGTTACCGCAGCCTATGGACACCTGCGACACCAGGGGTATCACACGCGTTGCCTACCCTTTAAAAACCTCTTCACAACCTTTTTGAAGGACCCCATACTGTAGTCCCGAGGGAGAGCCTCGGCGGGGAGCTCATTCCAAAGCCTGAGTGTGCGCGGCAAGAAGTTTCTGTTAAAACGTACCGTACGCGACCACCCAGGCTCTAGGGTATGAGGATGAATCCCCTGTCGACGGCGAGCGGTTCGGTGGTAAAATGTCGCCGTAGGCATCATCTCAAACAACTCCTTGGAACACTCCCCATTATACAAACCTTCTTACCTTTTCTGTATTAAATGTGTATTTAGTGAAATAAAGAATATCTATCTATCTACTTGTTGGTTTAGTGATAGCAACTGCCGTCTAAGGACCAAAAGGTCTCTGATTAAGATCCTGTGTCAAGTCAAAAATTGTTATTGGGCAATGGGTACTTCTTCTTCTCGTATCGATGGCAATCTAAATAAGGGTAGGTACTTTTAGGGGGTAGGGGTAGATATTTTTTTTATTGTGAATGTAAATACATACTATACATAGCAAACACCTAGACCAATAAAAAAGACATGTTCATACACACAAATTTTGGTCCTGTGGGATCGAACCCACGACTAGGGTCAGAGGGTGCATTCACAACTACCGAACGAAACTGGTCTCAATTTTTTAACAAACTCTCAGTAAGTATTAGAATTTTTCTACAATTCTAACAAATTTCTCTATCATTAAAACTATCTTAAATCTATGGTTCGCGACGCTGCCAGACGAAAATAAACACAAACGGACAGACAGAAATCCTTGCTATATATAATCTCGGTGCAATCATTCAAATGAGATTTAATAGATACTGGTGCAAAGTGAATACTCTTAAGATGTAAATTAGTATTACGAGGTCATAAAATGGATTTTGTATGTACGAGTATTATTAGACATTTCTTAATGAATGTCTAGATGATGTAGCTGAGAAATATGATTCAGACAATTTAAACAGTAGACCTTTTTCGTGCGGTGCCGGTAATGAATACAAAGCATCATCATTATATGCCTATCGGAGTCCACTGCTGGACATTGGACCTTCATCCTGCCGAAAATTTGGTACGAGCCAAATGAGGCTCTGGCAACCGAGTGGTGGCGGTATAACCAACACGATTTAAGACGTAGCCAAACACCACACCGATGACGGGCAGCGGTGTCAAAGAGCGGGGAGCTCTGCCCTGCGATACCCGGCAGCTTATCATCATTTCGCTCCAAGCCAACCTCACCTGCTCGTGGTGCATCCTGCCGAATAACAAACAAGGCGCTGGCAACCGACTGGTGGCGGTATAACCAACACGATTAAAGACTTAGCTAAAGACCACGGGCCGATGACGGGCAGCAGCTTCAACGGAGCGAGGAGCTACGCCCTCCGATACTTAACCCGCCTGCCCAGCGTGGGGATTATGAGTAAAGCCTCCAGGTGTTTACCCAAAGTGGCGAACAACTGGCGAGGCCTAGTTGATGATGATTGTGTTGCGTAGTTGAATCTCGTGACACCCACGAAAATAACTAAGGCAGTGATTTAATTGTTTAGAAGATTTAAAGGTTATTATGTGCATCATAGTCTTTCTAGTTTTTTAATTTAAAAGCTTTTTCGTTACTGCAAACAACATAACTACTACTACATACTACTAACTATCCATTGAGCCACCGGGCTATTCACTCACATACAGTTAAGAGAGGTAGGGCATAGCGAATCTTCACTCGAATTGAGCCGCCCGTCCGGGGAAGGACCTCCACCCTACAGAATACCGCAGCCAAATGACTTTCGGGTCGTGTTCTGCCGGTGCCGGCTCCTCCAACAGTCCGGTGATAATGGCAAGGGCACCCTGGCCATCATAGTGGTCATTTAGAAAAAAAATCGTTGGGGGTTAGGGTTGGGCCGGCATGGCGGTGGCAACTGACAGGTAACTGACAGGTAACTGACTAGTTACTTGCCCGTTGTCACAGCAACTTGGGCTTCTCTTTCGCTTTCTATCAGGCGTAGGGAAGCCATTATGTCGAGCTACTATGTATATAAAAAAAGTTTTCAAAATAACGCGAACACGAAAGCTTTCAAAAGCTCTCCATTAGCAATTACCGTGTGCGATGTAAATCCGTCTGTCTGTCCTTGTTTATTTTTGTCTGAACAGTCCGATTCGAGAGATTAAGAGTATGTTACATACGTTTTGGCCTTTTTGTATCGAGGATAGATTTAGTGCTTCGATACATTCCGGAGGCCATTAGAGACTGAAAAGGTGTTTAATTCGATTTTATTGTATGGGAATTAACGTATTCGCGTTCCATTAAATAAGGAGTTACTATCGAGTTTCCTGTCACTTCTTCTCGATAGAAACAGCTTTCTGAACTTTGTGGTAATATTTATTTGTACCATAATTTAACGATTCATTAGTGCTTGTCATAAATCTATACGATATTTTTCATTCTAATAAATAACCCAAAACATGCCACACTGGGCCACACAGCGCCATCTAGCCACAAACTGAGTCGAAGCTTAATTGTACTACGGGTACTAGACAACTGATAAACTTATTATAATACCTGTTTTGTAAATAAATAAATAACCCAAGACATGCCACACTGATGACGTGATCGTCGATCCCACAGGGCCAGGATCGATCAAAATGGCAAACATTCAGGGAGGCCTATGTCCAGCAGTGGACTAATAGGGACTGGTGATGATGATGCCACACTGGGCCACACAGCGCCATCTAGTCTTAAAATAAGCTGAAGCTTGTACTGTGGGTCTAGAAAAGTGATAAACGTACCTACTTAGATTCTTTATTTTTGTACATACGTCTAGAACTCTTACGACGTGATGGTGGAAAAGCAACAGTAGGTATATTTGAAAGAGAAATCAATAGCAATATATTAACTATAATGTAAACCTACAATCACAGTAACTGAAATGAATTACAGCTAAACCTTATATATCTTATTGGCCGCTATTCAATCGTTAATCTTTATAAATATCTCCGCATGATAAGTCGCGATGTCTGTCCATCTGTCTTCGGCTAAGCTCTGGAAGATAGGATCAATTTATTAGCTTTTATATTTGAAGCTGTATCCGTTTGTTGCCCGACAAATTATAATACAAATCACTGCCCATCTTTCTGTATGTAAGGGAGTCCGCACTCCGCTCCAAGCCAACCTCATCTGCCCGTGGTGCATCCTGCCGAATAGCAAACGAGTTTCCTGATATTCCTTAGTAGTATTCTTCGACACCCAGTGGATGAGATGTGATGATGTTTTCTTGGTTACATTTTTTTATATCACAAAGGTGGCAAACGGCAGTTATTAAGCAGTTACCGCTGCCTGAAGACAATATCATATGCGCTATGCAAACCCTAAGACTATGCCTATAAGTAAGCCCCGGAAACCCTCACCGCAGAAATGCGACCTGGAGGTCATTTAGCTGCGATATTCTATAGGGTGGAGGTACTTTCTCAGGCGGGCGCCTCAATCAAGGTTTCCTAAAATGAAATCTTAACTAATATTATAAAGCTGAAGAGTTTGTTTGTTTGAACGCGCTAATCTCAGGAACTACTGGTCCGAATTGAAAAATTCTTTTAGTGTTGAATAGACCATTTATCGAGGAAGGCTTTAGGCTATATAACATCACGCTGCAACTATTAGGAGCGAAGAAATAATGGAAAATGTAAAAAAAAGGGGGAAAAATAACTATTCCACGCGGACGAAGTCGCGAGCACAGCTAGTATCCGATATAGTGCGTTATGTAGCCCTGCGCCAGCTATCATGTGATTGGTCAGTTGCTATAAATGTCAGTGCCATGTCAAAATAAGCCAATTACGTTAAAGTTGGACCTGCTGTCTATGTGGTGGCATCTGGCGGATTGACGGACATGGGAGCCTTCAAGAAACGAGCGTACTCCTATTTAAAAGGCCGGCAGCGACCCTAAACTCGATCTGAGTTGCTGTAGCTGTAGTCCATGAGCGGTGTCGACTGCTTACCATCAGGCATCACATTTGCTCGTCTGCCGCCTCTTGCATAAAAAAAAAGAAAATCCTCATTCCAGCCAAGATTCGCTACGCCCACCTCTTTTACTATTAAAAAAAAACACGGCTATGACAGCTGCCGCATCGTATGGTCTAGGGTTAACCGGTTCAGAACTGGACACGGAAAATGCAACCACCATCTCCTCAAGTGGGGTCTCAAAAACGCGCCGGATTGTGATTGTGGGGCTCCTAACCAGACCACCACGCATATCGTAGAGGATTGTCCCCTCCGGCGTTTTCCTGGCGGAATGTGTGAGCTCCATAAACTCACTCCGGCTGCGATAGATTGGCTTCGCCAATAGGCCTGTTTCCGTAAAAAATGTAATTAGTCCGTCTTTTAGATTGTTCAAAAATAAAAGACACGTATTTTTTTATTTGTAAATTAGAACAAAAATGACAAAGATATAGCTCGTTAAAATTACGCGTGACGTCACATAGTGGGAGTATTTTTGCCACTAAGTAACGTCAAAGACCCCCACTCCTAAATTTTGATGCCTTGTAACTTTGTTATTTTTTGTTTAAATGAAAAAAGGAAAAATACGTGTCTAATATGTTTTTATAATCTAAAATACGGACTAAATATAATGTAGTTATTTTGACCCTGGAAACACCCCCATTAGATATTGACGTGTGAGGACTTGAGCACAGAAAAGCCATACGACATGATGATGACTTAACATACCCTTCTCTTCCAGGCGCCCTCGTGGGGGGCATACTCGGAGGCCTGGCGATGCGCCTGGGCCGGAGGACCATCCTCATCGCGGCGGCACTCCCGTACTCCCTCGTGTGGCTGGTGACAGCCCTCTCCACCAGCGTGGACATGCTGGCAGCCACCTCCTTCTGTGGGGGGATGCTGGTCTGCTCCATGACTATGGTTACGCAGGTAATGTCACAGGATAGTCCCTTAGATAGATAGATTTATTCTTTATTGCACCAAATACAAACATTTCATCATCATCATCATCAGCCTATTGCAGTCCACTGCTGGACATAGGCCTCTCCAGTTGTTTGCCACCTAGGGCAAACATCTGGAAGATATACCTATAATCGCCACGCTGGGCAGGCGGGTTGGCGATCGCAGGGCGTAGCTTCTTGCTTCGGTGACGCTGCTGCCCGTCATCGGACTGTGATATTTAGCTACGCCTTCTATCGTGATGGTTTTACCGCCACCGGCCGGTTTGCCAGAGCCTCGTTTGTTGTTCGGCAGGATGCACCACGGGCAGGTGAGGATGGCTTGGAGCGAAAAGATGATAGGTCGCTCCCTTACATCCCAGATAGATATATTTATTCTTTATTGCACCAAATACAAACATTTATAGACAAGGTATTACAGACAACTAGTGGTACAATTTAGGCGGTCTTATCGCTAGTAAGCGATCTCTTCCAGACAACCTTCAGGTTCCCTTGGTCGTCTTCTACGAGATAAGATGGTCCTAATTTGACTGGCTCGATGGTAGTGACCTCTGCCTTCTGAGCCAAGGGTCGTGGGTTCGATCCCCGCACAGTAAACATTTATGTTCATGAACATCTCTGTTTGTATTGGTTTGGGTGTTTACTATATATAATACTAGCTGCGCCCCGCGGTGTTACCCGCGGTTCCTCGTTGCATTTATTAATTTTTTTCTGCCGGTGGAACCATCCTTGGACTTCAACGAACATTTTAAAAAAGAATTGGTTCAGGCGTTGTTGAGTTATACGCTTACCAACACTTTTGCGATTCATTTTTATATTATAGAAGATGTATCTATTTACAAAAAAAAAAGTATTTTCACGACAAAACGGAGCGACGAATTGACGTGATTTTTAAGTGGAGATAGTTGAAGGGATGGAGAGTAGTAACATAGGCTACTTTTTGCCCCTTTCTAAACACCCACTTCCCTAAAATGGGCGGTGGAAGTTTGTATGGAGCATTCACCCGAATTTAACGCGAGCGAAGCCGCGTGCAAAAGCTAGTAATGAACATTTTTTCTTTCTCCTCCGTTTAATTTGTAATGAAATTTGCTATACAGTATCCACACACTTCGTTTGATTAAGTGTAAACTTAGCACATTGTATAATTTAGCAAAACCAATTTTGTTCTCCCTTCCTCTCTTCCAATGTCAGAATTTAACACAACTAAATATTCCCATTTCGCATGACGTATGACATCTATTTAACACAAACATACCGTGTGAAGTGTGAACTATTCCGATCAATCGGTCATTATGCCTATTACTTATCTATTGAGACGAGACGGTGTTTATAAAACATCAACCCGGTGACTGCGAAGAATTCAATACTTCTGACATCATTGGGAAGAGACGAGACGAGAATACGGCTTGAACAATGCAGTATTAATTTTGATTTATCTTGACTCGGTGAAGGAAAACATCTTGAGGAAAGCTGCGCACCTGTGAAGCCGTTTTAAGGTAAATCAGTCGGTCGGAAATCAAACATTTTATTAATTTGAGATCATTTTTAAAAATATAATACATAGGACATAGGAGCGTCGCATGCGCACCGCAGTCGGTGACCGCTTACCATTAGTAGGGCCGGCAGCCATTTTGTCAACCCAAGTAGAATAAAAGATCAAATCAATCAACAGCCCTGATCCGTCCACTACTGAATGTAGACCTCCTTTAATTCGAGCCACATTTCTTTATCCCGAGCTTCACCTATCCAACCAATGCTTCTTCTTCTAAGGTCATCAGCACAACTTTCCTTCATCATCATCATCGTCATCATCATCAGCCTATTGCAGTCCACTGCTGGACATAGGCCTCTCCAGTTGTTCGCCAACTAGGGCAAACTTCTGGAGGATATACCCATAATCACCACGCTGGGCATCCGGGTTGGCGATCGCAAGGCGTAGCTTCTTGGTCCGGTGACGCTGCTGCCCGTCATCGGCCTGTGGTATTTAGCTACGCCTTCTATCGTGATGGTTTTACCGCCACCACTCGGTTTGTCAGAGCCTCGTTTGTTGTTCGGCAGGATGCACCACGGGCAGGTGAGGATGGCTTGGAGCGAAAAGGTGATAGGTCGCTCCCTTACATCCCAACTTACTTTCCTTCAACAAACCGTAAATCCATTTGCCTCTAAGCCCCGTTGCACCGGATCTCTTCGCGAATTCCTCCTATTGTATAGAACTAACTGCATGTGACGTTAAAACGCTTAATAGCTTAATAATTCACTGTGAAGAGTAGTGTAAAAAATTACTACAATGACACATGCATCATGTATGGTAAGCATAACTTGATGACTAGAAACTGTTATTTTCAGTAAAAAGTTGAATGCTACACACTGGTTTGTAGAATAGTCAGCGTTTTGTTTGACGAACATGCTAAAGCATTTCGTTGTGTGTTCTCACCTCGAGCCGATTCGAAGGTTAAGGATACTAATTCTAATTGGTCAGTTTAGGAATTGAACTTTTCAAATTGAGCCAATTATACTTAGAGGTAAAGAGGAAAAGGGAAGGGAGAAGAGGGTTTTGAAGTTTGTACCTTTATGAATAAAGGTTTATTAGGCAGCTGCCTTCTTTTTATATTAGCTCAACATCATAGCTTCCCTACGCCTGATGGAAAGCGAAAGAGAAGCTAAAGTCGCTTTGACGACAGGCAAGTAACTGGTCAGTTATCTGTCAGTTGCTATGTCGGCCTAACCCTAACCCCCCGCGAGGTCCGGAAACCCTACTCACTGGCAGAAACACGACCCATGATGGTCATTTGGCTGCGGTATTCTATAGGGTCGAGGACGGGATTTCTTAGTGTAGCCGGAATATAAAATATACTTGCGAAGAACAGACAGCAGGACGAAGCAGTTTTTAGATAAACCTTTCAATAAAATCTGTAACAGGCTTGTCATCCCATCCTCTCGTGTGTCTCAAACCCACCAGTGAACTATGAACAACGGCTTTCAAGAGTATCCCATAAAATGCATGTTTCTCCTTTCACACACCATTGAAAAGAGACGCAAAAACACAGCCCCGTCCATTCTTATTCCTTGTTCAACTGCCTCCAAATACAACTAGCAATTTTGTACACTCCTTTTGTCCGTTTTACGATTTGGCATATGATGATTTACTCGTAGTAGGAAAGAGTTATGTTACAGGAATGTCAATAAGGAATGTGCATGCCTTATTTTTGTGGTTGTATCGAAATCTTTGATTATCATCAGCTTTTCGCATATCACTACTGGCCATAGGCCTTTCCAATTATTCGTCACTTTGCTCAATAGGCTATTATGGCAAAAAATTGTAATTAGTCCGTCTTTTTGCTTATTCAAAAATGAAAGACACGTAATTTTTTTATTTGTATATTAGACCAAAAATTACAAAGTTATAGCCCGTTGAAATTACGCATGACGTCACTCGGTGAGGCATTTTTACGGGAGCGAGTGACGTCAAAGACTCCTAACTTTTGATGCCTTGTATCTTTGCTATTGTTTATTTGAATGAAAAAAAGGAAAAATACGTGTCTTTTAGTTTTGAATAAGCTAAAAGACGGACTAATTACCGTGATGGTTACCGCCACCAGTCGGTTGCCAGTGCCGCGTTTGTTATTGTTATTTATCTTATATTTTGATCGGCAATCCGCTTGCCCAGCACGCTAGGAGGGGTGACTTGGAGCGAAAAGATGGGTGTTCTTGTAACATAGTTTACATAACCTGCACACATTTTCTACAATGTTACGTGTAAACTAAAGACAAATTTACGATCGACTACGCAAAAGACAGAGCCTACTTACACACAATCAGTGTTGCCGCACACTACTATCGATAAGTTTCATCATCATCATCATCATCATCAGCCTATTACAGTCCACTGCTGGACATAGGCCTCTCCAGTTGTTCGCCACTTAGAGCAAACATCTGGAGGATATACCCATAATCGCCACGCTGGGCAGGCGGGTTGGCGATCGCAGGGCGTAGCTTCTTGCTCCGGTGACGCTGCTGCCCGTCACTGGTCTTTAGTATTTAGCTACGCCTTCAATTGTGATGGTTATACCGCCACCAGTCGGTTGCCAGCGCCTCGTTTGTTATTCGGCAGGATGCACCACGGGCAGGTGAGGTTGGCTTGGAGCGAAAAGATGATAGGCCGCTCCCTTACATCCCTCGATAAGTTTGATTATTTAATTTTATCGATAATAGAACTTTTATCGATTATTTCGTAGAACTTGAAAATAATATCGATGGAGTCGACATTACCTGCATATAACATACATTGGGGATGTAAGGGAGCGGCCTATCGTCTTTTCGCTCCAAGCCATCCTCACCTGCCCGTGGTGCATCCTGCAGGATAACAAACGAGGCGCTGGCAGCCGACTGGTGGCGGTATAACCATAACAATTGAAGGCGTAGCTAAATACCACAGACCGATGTCGGGCAGCAGCGTCACCAGAGCGAGAAGCTACGCCCTGCGATCGCCAACCCGCTTGCCCAGCGTGGCGATAATGGGTATATCATCCAGATATTTGCCCTACAACTGGAGAGGCCTATGTCCAGCAGTGGACTGCATTAGGCTTATTATGACGATGATGATGACCTTGGCAATCATCTATAATATCAATAGACTCTATAGTATCGGCTATGTTCACGATCCATTGAACAAAACTATCGATTATTTATGATACCATCATAGTATCGATAATTCGATTGATCGATATCGATGTGGACTAGCCGGCAACGCATTACACAACACCTGCGCAGTCCACAACCATAGACAATAAACGATTTGACACATTCACGCGAATTTTTTTTGTCGTCGACATCCTATTGTTTTTGCGTTATTACAAATACGTGTATTTTCTATATTATCGAGTAATGCTGGTCAATGTTAGTTTAATATCAAGCAGTTTGCTGGTGATAGTTTATAACTGTTAGGCGATGGATAAAGATGTAAAATACCGACCCATCTCTTTGCGTGAAGCAGTCTCTTACGTAACGTGTTCCTTAAGTTATTTGACTCTTACGGAAGAGTGAAGGATGAGATGAGACAATTCTTGAGATTTTATTTCATTTGACAGGCTCGGTGGCTCATTTGGAAGTGACCCTTGCCCTCTGAACCAAGGGTCGTGGGTTCGATTCCCGCACAGTACAAACATTTGTGTTCATGAACATGTCTGTTTGTATTGGTCTGGGTGTTTTCTATGTGTACTTAATATGTATTTATTTACAAAAAAAATGTATCTAAGTAAGTTTATCAGTTGTCTAGTACCCATAATACAAGCTTCGGCTTAGTTTGGGGCTAGGTGGCGCTGTGTGGCCCAGCGTGGCATGTCTTGGGTTATTATTTATTTATTTCGTAGCCGATGGTAGGGTTTACCCGTCTGACCACCGATACTCCCTTGAAGTGACTTCTGTTGCGTTTCGGGATTATAGACAGAGCTATCTTTCGGGCCGATATGGATTACTGATTGATTGGTTGCCACAGCGACTTGGGCTTAGCCCAGAAGCATGTCACTTTTTTTTTATAGTGGCTCGACATAATGGCTTCCCTAAGCCTGATGGAAAGCGAAAGAGAAGCCCAAGTCGCTGTGACAACGGACAAGTAACTGGTCAGTTACCTGTCAGTTGCCACCGCCATGCCGGCCCAACCCTAACCCCCCACGAGCTCCGGAAACCCTACTCACCGGCAGAAACACGACCCAGAGGTCATTTGACTGCGGTATTCTATAGGGTGGAGGTCCTTCCCCGGACGGGCGGCTCAATTCGAGCGAAGATTCGCTATGCCCTTCCTCTCTACACTATTGATAGAGTTGAGAGTAGGTAGACTAGATGCACTACATATTGTCTGGGACATTAAAATTATATTTTTTTTTTAGTTTATAAATTTAGGCCTTCCCTAGTACTATAACTACCGGAGGATAATGACTAAAAGATCCAGACTCGAGACTGTTTAGAAAAGTCCATTTCCCAAATTGACCCAACCGGCAATCGAACCCGGTACTTTCGGAGTCCGCGCTATTTTCTAGACAGCACAATACATTATTTATTGTGTAATGCCTAAACAAAAACAGACTCCTGTCTGTCCGAGCCGAGACGACATGTTGGACAACAAGCTGGCATAACATCATATTTGAAATGCATTCAACTAACAGGTTCGCTCACGAATGCATTGTCCACTGTGAAGACTGTACAGACAGTTTGACTTTAGTATTGTAACTACGACTTTAAAGGTTGCGTAATGAATGTTTATGAAAATACTTAGGCTATTTTGAGATACGAATTTTTGAACTGATGGCGAAGATTCAATCGTCAGATTGAGGTCACTTCACTATTCTGCTTTCAAATCACTCTCATGATAGAGTAATTGGCAAAAAAATACTGTAAAAGACATAGACCTAAACATAAAGTGCCTTGTGAACAAAGGATCGTGGTTTCGATCGAAACCCAGGACAAACATTTGTGTTATTTCGGTATCCTTATGTCTGTGTTCGTGTTTTAGTACTAAGTCAAGCTCCATGAAATTAAATGATCTATATTTAAATAATTCTCCAAAATACAGGGCATTTTCAGTGATTTCACACTTATAATTTCTAGTTAAATAAATAAATATCAGACAACATCACATACATTGCTCCGATCCCAAAGTAAGTAGCTTAAGCACTTGTGTTATGGGTATCAGAACAACGAAGGTACCACAAATAAATACTTAAATACAAATGTAAACACCCAGACACGGAACAAACACAAGTGTTCATCACACGAATGTTTGTCCCGGGTGGGGATCGAACCCATGACCCTTGGTTCAGAAGGCAGGGGTCACTACCAATTGAGCCACCGAGCCTGTCAGTTACTTAACTGGAAATGATTCTAATGGTTAAAATATAAAAAAAAACTTTGAATTAACAACTTTTTGATTGCATAACTTAATCTATACATGTAACCGCTAACATTTTCCTCTCCTTGTCCCCAGGTCTACGTGACAGAGATAGCCGTCCCCGAGATACGAGGCTGCCTCAGCTCCGTCCTCAAGATCCTCAACCAGATCGGCATCCTCATAGCTTTCTCCCTCGGAGCCTACCTCACCTGGTACCAGCTCGCCATGGTCGTCGCAGCAGCGCCTGTCCTCCTCTTCTTCGCCCTCATTTTCATCCCAGAAACACCATCATCCCTCCTGCTTAGAGGGAGGGAGCAAGAAGCGGAAAAGTCCCTCCAATGGCTTCGAGGCCCAGAAGCAGACATCCGCCAAGAGTTGGCCACAATCAGAACCAACATCTTAGCTAGCAAGCAATATAACGATGGAAACAGCAGCAAAATAAAGGTTCTTCTATCGAAAAGACTCACGAGGCCAGTTCTCATAACGTGCGGGCTGATGTTCTTCCAAAGATTCACTGGCGCTCATGTCTTCAACTTCTACGCGGTCTCGATGTTCAAGAAGACTTTTAGAATGATGAATCCCCACGGTGGAGCGATCGCCACAAGCGTAGTTCAGCTTTTAGCATCTTGTCTTTCTGGCATGCTTATAGATAACGTTGGACGATTACCACTACTCATGATCAGTGGAGTCATGATGTCCATAGCGCTTGCTGGGTTCGGCTCGTACGCTTATTATGAAGACGTCATCAGAAGTACTGCCGCCCATCCTGATGCTGGGGCATATGACTGGATACCTTTAGTCTGCGTTTTAACATTCACCATTGCTTTCTCTTTAGGCATAAGTCCTATTTCTGCACTTCTCATAGGCGAATTGTTTCCTTTAGAATACAGAAGTATAGGCAGCGCTTTAGCGACTAGCTTCAGTCATCTCTGTGGGTTTGTCAACGTGAAGACTGCAGCAGATTTCCAAGACCATATAGGACTGTATGGTCTGTTTTGGATGTACGCTGGTATATCAGTATTATGTCTCCTATTCGTTGTCTTGTTTGTGCCAGAAACTAAAGGGAGAGAGATAGACGAAATGGATCCTAAGTACGTTGAGTCTTTGTGTATAAACCGATAGTATTAAGAAGTAGTATTTTAGGTTTTTCAATGGCAGCTGATTGCTCTGCTTCTAGAGACTTTACAGTAGATGGTGTGTGTCCAGTATTATTTGTATGTTTGTAATCATCAGTGATAATTACAGTGCCTTCTTCCGATACTTTAGGGAATGGAATATTACCATAATAAGCCCGTTTTGTGGCGAAATTATGGCATATTTTGTTGAAAATTGAATTATTCATGAAACGGAATGTGTTCGGCATTCTGTGGATTATGAGCATTACTTGACTGCAATTTAGATTTGCATAAACAAGATATACCTATGTATGTTTGCTAAACAGAGGTTAATAGTGTTATGTCTTCCATTATAAATAATATTCGTAGAAATTTAAAGCTGGATTACCGACTCAACGACTATTGCCGATTTTATGTAACCACCGAATCTGATCTATAAACATTTTCATAGAAACGAAGACTCAATAAAGTTCCTCTTCTAATCTTTAGATTTGATTCTTTCACGACATTTGACTTTTGATCTGACGATAACAAAACAAGAATCAGACTAAACGAATTACTTAGTTATTTAATTTAAGCGGTTAACAGAATTAAATAATGATAATTACTTATTATTATTATACAATCATGTATAATGAAATCATGACGAGGCAATTCTTAGTACAAAAAGAAATTAAATTTTATGATATCTTTTGATGAGATTACGATACACTGTCTTATCCACAAATTAGATAAAATTCTTCTTATTGTATAATTTGTAAATATTATGCTAAGAGCAACGTCATGCGACTGATGTAGTAATTTATGTAACGATTCTGCTTTTTGCTGTAAATGTAATTAAAATATAACACGGTAACAACTCCGTTACTAAATCTAAACTAATATTATAAAGAGGAAAGATTTGATTGTTTGTTTGTTTGTTTGTTTGTTTGTTTGTTTGTTTGATACGAATAGGCTCCGAAACTACTGGACCGATTTGAATAATTCTTTCACCGTCGGATAGCTACAGCATCTGCGCTGAACATAGGCTATATTATATTTTAAAAAAAGTTAGGGATCCGTGCTAAAACTCCAATAATGTAACCCAAATTTACCAAAAAGATTTTAATCTACAAAAAAAGAAAAGATCTTACATACTGACGTCTCATGACAACGTTCCCATAGCAACCGAAACTGTTATGACATCTAAATAAATAAATTCTAATATGAAATCGTACTTTCACGTAAAAACTACTGAAAGGATTTTGATGAAACTTTACAGGAATGTTATTTATGCATCAGATTTACACACAGGCTATAGATTACAAGGGTATCATACATTTTTGAATTTACAATTTCGGCAAAATATGTTACATACTTTTTGAAATGACCATAGATACTGTCATTTGTTGAATTTGTCAAAGAAATTGTCACATGACAGGTACTGACATCGAAGTCAATACGTAATTATCGGAAATTCACAACAAACAGTGATATAAATATTTGTGAACCGTCGGCTTACTTTCAGGATAAAATTCTTCGGAAAATACTATAAGCAAATTGCTATTAGTTAAAAATACGACCAACTTGAAAACACACCACCGGCGTTTCCTGCATCAATGCTGCTATCAGCTCGGAGGCTCCTCATTTAGCAACAAATCGGAACAACATTTAGGAATAGTGCACAGTCGAACAGATCTAGCATAATCCGTGAACAAGGCATCCTGAATCATAGTGTCATGAAGCTCTAAGAACCCAAAAAATATGAATGCATTCTTTCAAGGTTTAGGAAGGCTCACATAATAAAAACATAACAAATCACATAATAAATCTGTGCATGCATAATAAAAAATTTTCTTTTCTAATCCGATGTTATAATTTCTGTACCCTTATACTATGTAATAGTATGTATGTATTTTAGCCTAATAAAATAGTTTTAATTACGCATGGGGTAGGGGATATGAATTTGTGTTCGACCCACGGTTCGATGTGAGGGATCGGCCTTTCATTATTCTTCGATTATAGAGATCTATGTCCAGTAGTGGACTATAATAGGCTGATGATGATGAATTACGCATGTCGGAAGAAAATAGCGCTATTAAAGTAGGTATTGCTTTTTGGTCGGCATCATTATCGCTAAATCATTTTCAAGGTAATTTCATGTAGGTACTAAGATGAAAAATGCCCTAGGTTTTGAGTTTACGGCAAGTAACTGGTCAGTTACCTGTCAGTTGCCACTGCCATGCTTTTTTTTTACCTGGGGAATCCCTTCGGACCTTCGGTGTCTGCAACGGGGATGCAGACACCGGTGTGCAGTGCCAAGTTATCCCGCTAAACCCCACGGTGACCCACCATCGCCGCCAAGCCCAGGGGAGTCTGGATCCTCAGTAAGCGACTCTACCGCGGCTCCCCCGGTAAGGCGGTGTGCCGCACAACGGCTCGCCCTCTGTGCGCGTAAGCGCGCACCGGGAGCATGCTCGGTCACGAAGCACGCCCCCTCCCAGCGGAACCCGTGCCGGGCGCCGGACGACCCCGTGCCCGATGACCAGGTCCAGCGGCGGAAAAAGATGTTCATTCCGCCGCTGCCTTCTACGGCCACGGCCGTTCTCGCACTATGCCCTCTACTGCCTGCCCTAAGTTAGAGGGACACGCGGAGCCCGGCGCGGCCACCTACCTACCTGGCCCCACGGCCACCACTACACAGGGCCACAGCCCTACATTCACACACGCCCTAAGGCCGTTGGGTCGCAGAGGATAGGGAGAGATCCCCCGAAGGGCACTTCTCTTCCTCTGCGACCCTCGCCGAACAACCCAGCGCTTAGCGCTGGTGCCGCCAAGCGGCCCACCTCTGCCGGCGGGAGCGGGACGAGCGAGGCTCAGTCCCGCTGCCGGCGCCGCCCGCCTGCGGCCCACTGGGGTCCCTCTTTGTTCCGGGTCGTGGGGGCCCGACCCGTACTAAGCCCCCCGGCACGACAAGCCGAGGACCCCATCGGCTCCCCCACGAGCTCCGGAAACCCTACTCACTGGCAGAAACACGAACCGGAGGTCATTTGGCTGCGGTATTCCATAGGGTGGAGGTCCTTCCCTGGACGGGCAGCTCAGTTTGAGCGAAGATTCGCTATGCCCTACCTCTCTTAAAGTCATCAGTGTTTAAAAGACGTCGCTAGATATTATATTATTCATCTGAACTAACAGTTAAGGGAACCTTAGCTAAAAGCCACCTGTTCCTGAACAAAGGGCATGGCTTCAAATCCAACCAGAGGCCAACATGATGTACATCTACATGACCCAAGGGTAAACGGGCAGAGAATGCTCCTAGCCTTTTTTCTTTAATTTCGCCTTTTGTACCATTTTGTGCAATATAATCAAACGTATTGCGTTTACGTTAACTGCATCACGTATTGCGTTTGTTATTTGTGTCAAACCATGTTCAGATTTCTCAGCCTTCGAATCGAATATATCTTCATTTTGTTTCCAGCATCCATTAATTTTAGCATTTTAAGCGTGTGTATAGGTTATATTAGTTGATAGAAAATATGAGAGGTCCTTCCTAAAACACCAACAATGTATGAAATGTTTAGCTGAAATAATTGATTTATCCGAAGCGAAGCGAGGAGCGGGCTGCTAGTATTATTATAGTTATGATAGTGATCGAGATTAGTCCATGTGGCTTACGAATGTAAATTAGACTAAAAATTACAAAGTTAGTTAGTTACAAATAGCCCGTTGAAATTACGCGTGACGTCACTCGGTGAGGCATTTTTACGGGAACGAGTGACGTCAAAGACTCCCATTCCTAACTTTTGATGCCTTGTCTCTTTGCTATTGTTTATTTTAATGAAAAAAGGAAAAATACGTGTCTTTTATTTTTGTATAAGCTAAAAGACGGACTAATTACAAATTTCAGCCATAATAGTCTATTAGAATAGGACCACCCTATCTCATCCAGAGGGTGTCGTAAGATGATAAAAAAATAGAAATTACACACCGGCCAAGCGTGGCTTAGTCAAAACCCTCCCCAAATGACATTTGTCATAACATCTACCTGCATGCCGAATTCCAGCCCGATCCGTCCAGTGGTTTGGGCTGTACATGATAGATCACTATGTCAGTCAGTCAGTTATAGGTATATATCATACATATTTAGATTTCGTTACTTCATACAATCGCGTACGATTACGAAAAATGTTTACAGAAATGCATTTCAGGCAAAAAGCAGAATCATATTTTTTGATATCACTATCACAAAATAATATTGTCCGTGCTAAATAAACAATAACGAACGGGTATGATTAATTAGAATTAATTATGACAGTAATTAATGATAGGTATTATGTCAAAATTGTATTCGAGTTATTAGAAAAGATAATATTTTGTACCAGTGATGTTGCATTAATCCTTTGATCGCCGAGCAATGTAGAAAATCTATTGTTATCGACGCATAATAAGCGTCAACGGCCTTCAACGGGTTAAGAAAATCTTGTACTACGAGCAGATTACAACTTTTTGAAAAATATACTAAAGTTGGTGCTAAAAAATGGTGCCTTGCATTTTTCCAAGTGTTTATATGAATTCTTGTTAATTATTTACCTAGTGAATGTATATAGAAACAGTATTATAAGTTTGTAAATTATATATATTTTATAGACTTTTTAGATCTATAGTTTAAGTGTGTTACAAATTTAATGTTGCCATAAATAATAGATGTTTCATTTTAGTTCTATTATTGTAATTCTTATTTGTACTTAAACAGTCGAATTTAAGCATTTCAATAAAAAAAATTGAGATCACTATTATGTCTATTCATTTTGACCTTCTGATTATTTAACATAACCAAAGTAAAATGGAATAAAAAAATGAAAAGAATCGACCTTATAAGTGACGTAAGGATGCCCCGCAAAACCTTATTATCAAGCCTTAGTTTGACACCAAATGGTTGTTGTGCACAGTCTGTTTAGTTATTCAATCATTTACACATTCATCCAAAACTGTTAAGCCTATCTTTTACAATAATCAGGTATCACCATAAAACGTATAATGGCGGTGTTTACTGTATTTATTTATTTATTTATTTAATCTTTATTGCACAGTAAAGTAGTGTACAAAAGGCGGACTTAATGCCACATAGGCATTCTCTACCAGTCAACCATTGGGCTAAGCAGAAACTAGCAATAGGGTAGTGTGCCAAAAAAGTTTGTTTGAAAAACAAAATTTGAAAATTAATATAATAGAACAACAATAAATATTAAAGTAATACAATATAATAATACGTACATAATAAAAAAAAAAATACATGTATATAGATATTCATTTATATAGAAATAAATATAATATAGTTTTATAATAACATACATATTTTATAATCCATAATTGTGAATAAAATAGACTAATAAATAAATATTTATACATTATACTATAGACATACTTATAAAAAATAATATACATTAGAACGACGACTGATAGAAGGAACTATTGCACCGAATGTTGGAGCCAATAATATTTTTGGAGCCTTATTTTGAATGATGCCCTGCTCGGAGCACTACGGATGCTTTCGGGTAGTCCGTTCCAGAGTCTGACCGCCTGCACGCAAAAGGAGTTGGAGACGAAGCTCGAGTGGTGTAAAGGAATGGCTAGGAGAGAGTTACTAGACTGTACTGTGACGTCATTAGGCAGGGCCACAATACATTTGGGCGCCATTATGGTTACATTTCCGCGACAACGGAATAATAGAGCCATATTGTCGAGTGATAATAGTATGGGGTCATTTTCAATCAGATTCTATTCAATATTGATGTCTGTTGACGTTTAACTAGGCATTAACGACGTAGGGTTGCCATTTGTAAAAACGTAAATTAACTTTTATTCTAGAAACTTTAATTCACGTACCTATAAGTATCTTTTTTATTGTCTGATTGGACTTTTGCCTTTTAATTAATGGCATGGCAATCGATCTCTCACTGAATAATTCTTGGATCATTTCTGTGAATGTCGAGTGAAAATTAAGAATTTTAAGTATAAGTAGGTGTTATGTATGAAAGTAATATGTACCTACCTACTATCATGTGTTATGTATTTTAAAAAAATATTCAAGTTACCAGTAATATTGTTATCGGAAAACCACATTACAGACGAATTGAGAACCTCCTCTTTTTTGAAGTCGGTTAAAAAGGAATATTGCTTGTAAAAAAAATTACCATTTTAAATCCACAGCGCCTTACACAATTTTAGTAGCAGAAACTTACATATGAATGTAAGAAGCATTGATGTGATTATTTCAACAGGAGTATTTTAGACCTGCTGAAATCATGGAAGTATACTACTACTAGTAGTAATACTAGTAGTATGTGTGTTCGTTTTTTGAACTGCCCGTCCGGGGAAGGACCTCCACCCTATAGGTTGGAGGTCCTTCCCCGGACGGGCATTATGGCAGGGCAGCACTAGAATAAAAGTTAATTTACGTTTTTACCGGACGGGCAGAAACACGGTCCTTTGGACCGTGTTTCTGCCGGTGAGTAGGGTTTCCGGAGCTCGTGGGGGGTTAGGGTTGGGCCGGCATGACAGTGGCAACTAACAGGTAACTGACCAGTTACTTGCCCGTTGTCGCAGCGACTTGGGTTTCTCTTTCGCTTTCCATCAGGCGTAGGGAAGCCATTATGTCGAGCCACTATAAAAAAAAACAAATCTTTTTTCTTTAAGATATTCATCATCGGCCTATCGTAGTCCACTGCTGGATGCTGGACATCGGCCTCTCTAGCTGTTATGGCCACGCTGGGCAGGCGGGTTGGCAATCGCAGTGCTTCTCGCCCCGTTGACGCTGCTGCCCGTCATCGGCCTGTGGTATTTATTTAGCGCCTTCGCGATCGTTATACTACCACCAGTCGGTTGCCAGCGCCTCGTCTGTTATTCAGCAGTTGTTGAGGTGGGTGCGTTGAGGGTGGCTTGAAGCAAAAAGATGATAGGCCGCTTATAGACTGGTGGCTCAATTGGTAGTGACTCCTGCCTTCTGAACCAAGGGTCGTGGGTTCGATTCCCACCCGGGACAAACATTCGTGTGATGAACACTTGTGTTTGTTCCGTGCCTGGGTGTTTATAATTGTATTTAAGTATTTATTTGTAGTTAGTACCTTCGTTGTTCTGATACCCATACTTAACACAAGTGCTTACGCTACTTACTTTGGGATCGGAGCAATGTATGTGATGATGTCTGATATTTATTTATTATTTATTTATTTACATCTCCGTAGATATAATAAGGTCTGGACAACATAAATAGGCTATAATTGATTTTCTAAGTCGGAACAAAAACCACTTAACTCATTGTTACAAAGTAAAGATATTTATAAACTCTCTACATGAGTATTTCTATGTAATCTTTACTCAAGTGGCATCTCGAGGAGATCTCGAGGGTTTGAAGAGGATACCCACCTTTGATCGTCTCAAGCAGACTAATAAGACTAATGGTGGTTCCTGGATTCACTCGAGTTTAAAGGTGTATTTTAAGAATATGTAGGTCAAACGTGACGTGAATACTGTATTCAGTGTGATGACCCGCGGTGGTTTGGTGGTTGCAATCGGCAAGTAAATAGTAGAAGGGCCTAGGTTCATAGCAGGTTATTAGGCTATTTTTTATTTTAACTTGCCATCGATAAATAAATCAATATAATTCAAGACATTCCACGCTGGGCCACAAAGCGCCGTCTAGCCCCAAATTAAGCCGAAGCTTGTACTATGCGTACTCCGTAGCTCCTCGCTCCAGTGACGCTGCTGCCCGTCATCGGCCCGTGGTATTTAGTTACTTTAGTTACCAACCGATACCCGAGGGCTATAGAAAGATGACGTCACTGCGACACCGAGCATGCAGCGCTAACTAGAGCCGGTCGACTGACGCAGCGCTGCACAAGAGATGATGCATCTGAGATACTGCTACAATAGATAAATAAATAAATGACCCAAGACATGCCACGCTGGGCCACTCATCGCCATCTAGCCCCAAACTAAGCCGAAACTTGTACTATGGGTATTAACTTACTTAGCTACTTTTTTTTGTAAATAAATACTTATTATAAATGCCAGAGCATCTTTTGTTATTCGGCAGGATGCACCACGGACAGGTGAGGGTGGCTTGGAGTTAATAGATGATGGGTCGCTCCCTTACATCTTTTAAGCTACATATATTAAGATGAAACTCGGGATAACATTCCCTTGTATCTCAGTATCCGCTCAATCGATATTATAACGGAGTGTTGGCTCAGATCTGCAGAACGATAGTCGAACTCGCAGATAACGAGTGTCGTTACAAGTATTAACGATACGTTTTGTTTTAACGATGAAGATGATTTTCCGTTGTGCTAAATTCTGCGGAAGTCAAGTCGGATAATGGCGTGTAGCGTAGCCGAGATAGATAGTACTCTTAATTTTACATGACTAAGATTTGAACTAGTGATACTGTACTCGCTAATTTCAGTCACTACGGCAGATGCGTTGGTGGTGTAATGGTCAGCATAGTTGCCTTCCAAGCAGTTGATCCGGGTTCGATTCCCGGCCAACGCACACTTTTGGTTTTTATTTTTTTGTTCATTAAATCAATATTTTCACGTTTTTTCAAAGTTGTGAGCCAAATCTGGCGTAAAATCCGTTTTTTATTCTTTTATGTTAATTAGCACACAAATACACTAGACAACAAACTTAACATTGGTTTCTCTTTTATGATGACCGTAAACGTCTCCCAAAACACCCAGATACGAGACCAAATTGAAGAAAACGGAGTTAAATTGACCTGGTTGGTAATCAAACCTGGAACCTTCGGATCAGCCACTCTTTAAGCATTAACGTTCTAAGGATTTCACCAAAGACCGTCAATTTCTTAAATGCCATTTTCCACCGAAGTCTTCATTTAAAAGATCTTAATTGATACTTTTGTTCTTCCCAATATTTTATCTCAACCTGCGTGTTCCCGTAAATAAAGGGATTGATACAAATTGCTCGGCTCAGACAATTAAAGCGTCTACAATCAAAGGATCGAGATTAGGACGTTTTAAGCGCAAAATCAATTATAGGTGGTTAATCCATCGGTAGCTACTCTATAGCCGCTTTGTAAAGATTATTTATATACGTATTTATAGATAAGTTTTTTTTTCTTTTACAACAACTGTGGCAAACAAGCCTACGGCCCGCCTGATATTAAACAATTACCGCAGCCTATGTACGCCTGCAACACCAGGGGGGGAGATCAAATCAAATCAAAAATTTCTTTATTCATATAGGCTTTTACAAGCACGTATAAATCGTCAATATTGAATAAAGTATGTAAATTATTAAAAGGAAGTTAACTATCACCGGATTCGGAATGCAGCTTCTATCGAGAAGAACCGGCAAGAAACTCGACAGTTGCTCTTTTCAATGCCAATTTTTCTTACAATATTTGTCATATTTCATCATTGATATTATCTGATTAATATAAAACAAAGAAAAATTCAGAAGCTATAGAATGCAAAAAAGGTTCACTTGGAAGCATTCGTCCAGGAGATGTTGTCGCCCAGGAAGTCCTCAACTTTGTAGTCTTTTTGAGGATTGATTTCAGAGTTAAGAGAGGTAGGGCGAGCGGTTCAATTCGAGCGAAACCGCCCGTCCGGGGAAGGACCTCCACCCTATAGAATACCGCAGCCAAATGACCTCCGGGTCGTGTTTCTGCCGGTAAGTAGGGTTTCTGAAGCTTGTGGGGGGTTAGGGTTGGGCCGGCATGGCGTCGCCGGAGGGCATACAACGCATCGTATGCCCTCTGAGCCTCTCCTTCGTGCCCCGAGTGGTGAGTGCGGGGGCGCGATCCACTCATAGGGGCGTAACGGTGTGGTGGGTGCAGCCACACCGTTGCACGAGGTCCGCCCGGGGAGCACTCTATTGCTCCCCGGATCCGGGGGCAGGGGTATTTGCCCTCCCCGGACCAGGAGTGCCGGCCGCTTATCATCTGCGGCTGGCCAGGGCAGGCAGGGATATGGCCGTATGCTTCGGCGCTACCCGTGTCCCTGCAACTTGCTGCCCACTGGCGACACAGGGGGGTTTAGTGGGTATGCCCTCCCTTTTGGGAGGTGTGAGTCCCACACACCATGCCGCCTCCCCCCGGAGACGGCATGAAGGTGCATAATGCATTCCCCTCTTAAAAAAAAAAAAAATGGGCCGGCATGGCGGTGGCAACTGACAGGTAACTGACCAGTTACTTGACCGTTGTCTCAGCGATTTGAGCTTCTCTTTCGCCTTCTATCAGGTGTAGGGAAGCCATTATGTCGAGGTACTATTAATAAAAAATGTCAATGATCTTTTTTGTAAGGAGTCAATAAATCTTTTTTATTCTTTATTCTTTTTTATATGTATTTATTTAACGTATGTTTAAAATAAAAAAAAATCTAGGAAAATAATTTATTAGTTGTCAAAATATTACATCAAAAGACAATCTGTGTCATCGCTTCGTCAGTGTTAGAGGAACTTTATCGAGGAAATTAAATTAAATTCCCCGAAGTAAACTTGAAAGAAGGATATTGTTTTGTAGATATATTTAGACTCTCGATGTTAATTAAGGTTTAACTTTAGGAATTTCGTAACTCGACTCGTGAAGTTTCTGAAAGAATTCCTACTACAGCGTTCTTATAGGTCTTTTCAAATCGAAACAGGTTTGCCCTTGACTGCTTGATTCGACTGATGGTAATCATCATAGTCCTAAGTGGTGCTTACCCAGTTAAAACTGCTTCATTCTAGAAGAAGTTTCTGTAAGAACGCTGTAGTATTTCGAGCAAGGTTTCTCTTTGCCTTACACCTACTACTTGCCTCTCTTCTGTCTCCTCTACTTTTACTTGTCTATCTGTTATAGTTAAATTGCAATATTCCTAAATACCTGCAGGAAAGTGGGGATGGGTTGGTCAGTAGTTAATTTCATCATCCTAGCCTTTTTCCCGATTGTCTCAGGGTCGGCTTCCCAAACTGAGAGATTTGGCGGGGGCTAAGCTTTTTACACAGAGCGACTGCCATCAGAGCTCCGCAACACATAAGGTAAGCTATAGGTACACATTCCCAGTTAGGCGTCAGAGTATATACCGATGCTTCCTTAGTGCCCGACCCAGGATCATGAGACCCGCACCTACCCCTAAGAGAATTAAATGTAAAATGAGATCTTGTATGATTTCGAGTGAGATAGTGATCAAATGGAGACAAAATATATAGACTATATAAAATAACGACATCGTTCGGACAACACAATGACTATCTTATTTCTCTCATTGTGATATTATGGATCTCAATATTCCTTTTCTACAAACATGCGATTTTAAGGTAACTAATTTGTATTATTCCCGTAAATCGTTAATAAAATTAGACAACCGTTGTTTTGTCTCCACTTGAGTGAGCATACTCGATGTAATGCACTTTAATTATTAATAAATAATAATAATTAATATCATCATCTCAGATATGATGTAACGACTGCTATCTGAGTTGGTAAAGATAGCACCCGGGACCAACAGCTTAACGTGCCTTCCGAAGCACGGAGGAAATCGGTGTCAAATTTTGGTCACCCATCATCGGATTGACCGCGCTAATGGTTGCACAACGTTGCGATCATTGTTAAGCGAACAAGACCGCGGCGCCACCGAGCTCCTCAGTAATCAGTAGTTAATTTATAATGAAAAATTTTACACAAAGAGGTTATTAAACTTTCAAAACTAGGATTACACACACACTCGAAGATGTGAATCACCTCACTGCTAGAATTCAACACTTCCTAGAAACTGCGCAACTGACCCATATAAGCTCTAAAGCCTTAATGTGGCAATATACATGGGACCGTGTGTGTTTAACGCTGCATACTCTCAACCCAATGGGGTATTGCAGCTGTTTGTGAAAGACAATGGACGATACGTGTACGTATGCTTTAATAATAATAATAACAATAATGCAAAGTGTTCATGTAAGGGAGCGGCCTATCATCATTTCGCTCCAAGCCAACCTCACCTGCCCGTGGTGCATCCTGCCGATTAATAAACGAGGCGCTGGTAACCGACTAGTGGCGGTATAAGCATCACAATTGAAGGCGTAGCTAAAAAAAAATAGACCGATGACGGGCAGCAGCGTCACCGGAGCGAGAAGCTACACCCTGCGATCGTCAACCCGCCTGCCCAGCGTGGCGATCATGGGTATATCCTCCAGAAGTTTGCCCTAGATGGCGAACAACTGGAGAGGCCTATGTTCAGCAGTGGACTGCAATAGGATGATGATGATGATAACATAATGGCAATAAAGTAGACATTTCCGTGATATGTGGTCGTAATAACAAAGATATCGCTTCGGTATGCTTGAGGCTGCTGTATTGGCAGCTTTGAGAATTGTTAACTTATGTGGACAGAAACACCGTTTTGATACAGTAAACGTATTTAATGTTTAATTACGAATTAAATGTACACTTTGGATGAATGATTTTAACAGTTGAGAAATTCAAGATGACAGTTACCCAAAAAGTATAGAGGGCGCCACAGCGCACACACGTCTATGACACAAGGCGCGAAATTTAAACATTATATCTTAACAAGAATGCTTCGGCATGCTTCGGTATCCTTGGGCATCATTCGGTTCGCCGGCGCCGAGGCAACAGTCGATATTGAGACGCTTCGGCAAGCTACAGGACAGTGCGGCATCCTTAAGGACGCCTCGTCATCCCTAAGGACGTTGCAGCATGCCAAAGCATAATTGCCGATAGTGTGCGCTTGCATGTAAGATGCCGAAGGATCATTTTCCTTGCCGGGCTTAAGTGTTATTGTGTAAATGGCTCGACTGGATGGAATGACGACAGGCTCGGTGGCTCATTTGGTAGTGACCTCTGCCCTCAGAGCCAAGGGTCGTGGGTTCGATTCCCGCACAGTACAAACATTTGTGTTCATAAACAAGTCTGTTTGTATTGGTCTGGGTGTTTTCTATGTATAATATGTATTTATTTACAAAAAAAAATGTATCTAAGTAAGTTTATCAGTTGCCTAGGTCCCATAGTACAAGCTTCGGCTTAGTTTGGGGCTAGGTGGCGCTGTGTGGCCTAGCGTGGCATGTCTTGGGTTATTTATTTATTTTTTAAATGAAGATATTTGATAGTTCGTCTGTCGTTAATTAACCTGTATTCAGTTTTCGGCAGCTGAGTAAACAATTTTGGTTCAATTAATTTCTCAACTATTCCTAATGAAGATATTTCGTGTTAACGCCATAAGCGTTGGTGGTGTAATGGTCAGCATAGTTGCCTTCCAAGCAGTTGATCCGGGTTCGATTCCCGGCCGACGCACATTTTTTAGCGTTGATATTAGTGATGATATTTCTAAGCTATGCTTTTATAATAAACCACATTTATACAGTGTTTAGTGCATCATGTGCCAAATTGAATGAAATGATTTGAGTCTAGTCTAAGTATTTTTTTTGAGTGAATATTTATAAAGGTATATTTTTTAGGTAAATTAGTTGCATAATTTATTTTGAATTCTTTTTACACTACATACCTATACATTATTATATTATGTATTTATTTGAATTTTAGCTTTCTGGACGTTAAAATGCAATTGACCGGGATTATTAAGTTCATTTCTCATTGGAGGACTCATTCATTGCTTAATAAAAAGCACAAGATCATCTGCGACAAAAAAAACAAACACGGACGGACACTGAACAAAATGTTTAGGACTGATACCAGCCTATTATGTATGTAGGAGTTCCCCAAATCCTGTAAAGATTCCAAATCTACCGAAAATGCTATTCCTAGTACCTACACAGTGCCTAATTCTGTGGAAAACACATTTTCCGCAAACACGTACAATGCGGATTTATATGTGCGTCCTGGCGCACACTCTGCGCCTGTCTGCTCTACAGTACCCCATTTATAGTACGGGAGCCCAGGAGGGGTTTTCGGGAGTCACTACAGAGCGGGAAATTAATATATATATGTCACCGGAAAATAGCAAGAATCGTAAGTTGATCAATTTCCTAGGTAGTTGATTAACTTTCGGAATATAAAAAACGGTAGTTGAAATGTATTATTTAACGCAATGGATTTCAGTTAGTTGATCAATTTACGGTAGCCTGACAGTCATTTAAATAAATTTACGATTTTGACACAAGTAAAATCGTCCTCAAATGGGCCAATCGTTGCTCAATGTACTATTTAACGGTGCACTATCACCCGTAACTTAATACACTGTTCCCTGATTGGTTGCCGGGATAACGCCACGTGAGCCATTGAACCAATCAACGTTCACCTCACCTTCGTCGGATGATTTTACGACAAGAGCCCGTAAAATGATCAATTTACTAAAATACATACGTTAAATAATACATTTCAACTGCCGCGTATTATTTTCCGGAAGTTAATCAACTACCTAGGAAATTGATCAACTTACGATTCTTGCTATTTTCCGGTGACATATATATATGTACTTTAGAGAAGTAGGGAGTAGCGAATCTTCGTTCAAATTGAGCCGCCTGGCTAGCATGCCGGTGACAACTGACTGACCAGTTACTTGCCCGTCTTCTTCTTCTTCTTGTCGTGTCGATGGCAATAAGAACCGGTCAGATTTTCCAAGACAAAAACTCTGTTACACGGACAGAATTACCATTAGCAAGTAATAGGTCTTCTCGTGAGCACCGATCCGGACAAACTGGGCAGTCCAGAACTTGCCCGTTATCACAGCGACTTGGTCATTTTGTCGAGCTACTATAGAAGGACAGAACCTATGTGTAGTTAGGGCTAATCCCCCAGATAATCGTTAGATTATGAAACACGTCTAAGGCATAGAGATAAACCATATACATACTTATATTATATCATAATCTGACTTATTTGTGGCAAATTTGTGGCAACTAGCCACAAGTTTGCGTCATATCAAAATCGTCAGATTATTAGATATATCATCATCAGCCTATATCAGTCCAGATTATAATATAAAAACCTTTTTTTGGTCCTCTTAGAAAATCTGACGCGATCGAGAATTTTGTTTGTTTTTTCATTATCAACATTTTTTTAAACCTGCTCCTCCCCAAAGATGAATAGGTATTTAATATTATGATTTTTTTTCTCCTTATTATCTAAGCTTCGCAACCCAATCAATTTTCATGACACTGGAGTGACTCCCGATTTAGCACTGTGGGCTCCCCTACTATTAAGATGTAAACACATAAGTATAGGACATACCCTAGCTTCAGTGTACGCGGCGGGCCCGCTGCGAGCGGACGCACGATTCAATCGCCGCTCATTTTATAAAAGTAAAAAAAAAACAAAAAGAAACATTACCAAACCCCCTTTACTTTATTTTATTCATATTCCTTCACCCATCCGTTTTTAAAAAGAAAAATGTCAAAGGAAGACCGCGAGCGCGAAATGCGGTATTCATTTGACGTTTGTGGAATTTTTCACTTAACCCCCCAGTCCTTTATTCGTTTAATTGCTTTTTTTATAATTTATTAGGGTGTTTTTTGTTAAGTTATGAGTAGATAAGTGTGAAGTTATGTCAATTCGGATGCCTTTTTGTGGATGATGGTTCATTTGGTCCAAGTAAGTTGTGCTTATTGATTGTGTAACCTTCGTAGTAGTGCATTTGGTGACTTTTTAGATTATCTGTGCTCTGTTATTTCGATTTTCGGTTTCTATCGATTGGAGGACGCGGGTTTGAATGACGATATAGAATTATCGGATGTTTATTATGAAGCGGATAGTTGGAGAATGTTTGTTTTTAATTGAAGATTTTCTGATAAAATAAAATTAACAATATTTAGGCTTTTAAGACTCACAGTTTTGGTAACCGGTTACAGTTAAGTAAATTAACTAATTTAGAATTTCGTTATTCATCTCGGACTTAAGCTTAACTAGCTGTGCCCGCGAGTTCGTCTGCGTGGACTATTGTCTTCGGGTAGTAATTTTAATTGTTTAGGCTAATTGATTTACAAACATGACACACACGTATATATTTTGATAGTCATATTTATCTATAGTAGAAAATCTTATCTAATATTATTTATATTCAATAAGTTCCAAATCTTAGTACTAAAATCACCTAAGAGAGGTAGGGCATAGCAAATCTTCGTTCGAATTGAGCTGCCCGTCCGGGGAAGGACCTCCACCCTATAGAATACCGCAGCCAAATCACCTCCGGGTCGTGCTTCTGCTGGTGAGTAGGGTTTCCGGAGCTCGTTGGGGGTTAGGTTGGGCCGGCATGGCAGTGGCAACTGACAGGTAACTAACCAGTAACTTGCCAGTTGTCACAGCGACTAAGGCTTCTCTTTCGCTTTCCATCAGGCAAAGGGAAGCCATTATGTCGAGCTACTATTAAAAAAAACGTGAGTAGGTAGGTACAAATAAAACCGTTCGCCAACCGCCCTGCTAAACGGTAAAAAGGATGCATTAAAAGAATTTTATTCCGCACATCAACTATATCTATCGAAACGATTCCGTTATTCTTTAGCGGCCAAAATCGGCCACAGAACAGAAGATTTTATATTCTGTCTGATAGTAAAAAGAGTAAGGAAGATAAAAAGCGTTTATTCTAGTTCAATAAAGTTTCCTAATTGTTATAAATCTCAGTAGACTAATAACTGCACTTGCAACAAAGAATCCCTTTCAGACTTTTAAGGAAAATGCGTCGTTCCAAAGAAAATATTATTATCTTCATCGCTTTCCCGACAATAGAACAGGACTCGGGACTGAAAAGAGGCGTTCTTTTGAAAGATAAAAGAGATTTAACCTCAAATAAAAGAATTGCGTTTAAAAAGGTATGATTAATCTAATTTTATTTTGAGGGGTTCAACTTTTCTATACAGAGATTAAAATGTCATAAGATTTAGTTTTTTTTAAAATCACCTTCATCATCAGCAGATGACTCTTCAAGCCACCCTCACTTGCCTCACCCTCACATGGTGCATCCTGCTGCCAACCGACTAGTGGCGGTATAACCATCACAATTGAAGGCGTAGCTAGGAACCACAGGCCGGGCAGCAGCGTCACCGGTGCTAGAAGCTACGCCCTGCGATCGCCAACCCGCCTGCCCAACGTGGCGATTATGGTAAATCCTTCAGGCGAAAGAGGCGAACAACTGGAGGCCTATGTCCAGCAGTGGACTGCGATAGGCTGATGATGATGAGAATAACTAGTAGGTAGATTGCTAGGTAGCTGGTAGAAATAGACTTTAAGAGTAGATCAGCCGTAGTTAAGAGAACAGCTGTATGTTTTTATTTTATAGAAGCTCGACATAATGGCTTCCCTACGCCTGATGGAAAGCGAAAGAGAAGCCCAAGTAGCTGTGAAAACTGGCAAGTAAGTGATCAGTTACCTGTCAGTTGCCACTGCCATGCCGGCCCAACCCTAACTCCGGAAACCCTACTCACCGGCAGAAACACGACCCGGAGGTCATTTGGCTGCGGTATTCTATAGGGTGGAGGTCCTTCCCCGGACGGGCAGCTCAATTAGAGCGAAAATCGCTATGCCCTACCTCTATTAATGTATATGAATGAATAGCCCGATGGCTCAATGGTTAGTGACCCCTGCCTTCTGAATCAAGGGGCGTGGGTTCGATCCCCACCCGGGACAAACTGTGTACCTACTTGTAATGTGTTTGTTCCGTGTTGCTTACCCATTAAACAAGTGCTTAAGTTAGGTACTTACTTTGGGATCGGAGCAATGTTTATGATGTCCGATATGTATATTTAAGTACAGTAATATATATTTATGTGATGTGAAGGCGTAAGAGAAGGGCGATCGTGTAGTTAGATTATGCATAAAAGTGTGCGTCGGCCGGGAATCGAACCCGGATCAACTGCTTGGAAGGCAACTATGCTGACCATTACACCACCAACGCGCTTGGTAACGTTTCAAAATATCACTATTGGTATGTACATTTCTGAAATATTGTTAGTAAAGTAAACACAAGTGTTTTCTTAATTAAGTTGTCTGATAAAATAGTAGACTGATTATAAACTTATACTGGTATAACTCAATAGGCTATCAAGGCTAAAAATCCGTCTTTTAGCTTATTCAACAAACGACCTAAACTAAAAAGCGATAAATATCGTAAGTACCTAATTCTATCCTTAATACATAATTATTTAAATATTACAATTATCACTTATTTTTGAAGTCGGTGCCAGCCTCTAGATACCTAACGTAGACTGTGGTTGTATGACGCGCGCGGCCGGCAAACACGACAATATATTTATTTGTTTGGCACCGACTTCAAAAATAAGTGATAATTGTAATATTTAAATAATTATGTATTAAGGATAGAATTACTTACGTTATTTATCGCTTTTTAGTTTAGGTCGTTTGTGTTTTTTTCGAAGTCGGTTTAATTTTTTTTTTTAAATAATTTTATTTCTCTATTTTTATTTGCGTTAATGTGCTGTGAACTTGAATAAAGGCTAATTAATGTCCTTAAGAGTTTTACTTAGGAATGAAAAATTTTGCTTTAAGTCAAGTGAAGACTTTGCGATCTAGAATCAAAATAAATCACTTACCAAATCACCTGCCCTATTAGCCCTGCATAAGTACATACTACTACTTAGTTTCTATCGACCAATGGCAGTACTGTCCCCTAACTCCTAACCGTCACCGGAGCAAGAAGCTACGCCCTGCGATTGCCAACCCGCCTGCCCAGCGTGGCGATTATGGGTATATCCTCCAGATGTTTGCTCTAAGTGGCGAACAACAGGAGAGGCCTATGTCCAGCAGTGGACTGTAATAGGCTCATGATGATGATGGTATCCACTCTACATAACATACTCGAGGCTTCATGTAAATACCGAAGTGAATTAACAAAATTACCGACCGCCCTCAACAAAAAGCAGCAAATATAGGTTGTCCTAATAAGACAAGGGTTGAAACAGCATAATATCGGGGTCAGCGGGGTTGGCGCGGCGCCACCGGAGATATAATTATAGGTACATCTGCATGTATAAGCGGGGTAACTTAGATAGACGTTGAGTTGTCATGGGACGAAATTATTATCGTATCGTGTCGTAGAAAACATTCCCTCGCGTTTCCATAAACGTTCGATTCTTATCTTAGGGACCTTAAAAATAAAATAAATAAATAAAATAAAAAAATAAAATAAAATAGTTTATTTCTGCAAATAGATTCACTAGTAATACTTTTGCACGTCAAACTTTTTTCTACCAGCACTTCGACGTGTAGCCTGCTGTTCTCAGTTGGTGTTTGTTGTTGCGGCACTACTTCTGAAGTGCCGCAACAAACTCAACAGTTAGCCTTGTTTAAAATATATGATACAATACAATAATATCGTTTTAAAAAGCGCAAGCGAGCAGACTATCATGTCCATGTAATATTGTCATCCATATAATCTTGTACTTTATAACCTTTTGATTGACATTAAAATGGACTTAATGCGAGATTTAAATCTATGTATAGGTAGATCAACAATATTTTGCGGTATTTTGTTAAACATTTTTACACTTTGTCCTATGAATGAGTTACCAGTTTTACGAAGCCTGAGATTGGAAACAGCAAGTTTGCTCTTATTTCTAGTATTGAACTGGTGAAGATCTGAGTTTTTTTTACTATATAAATGTATATTCTTACGTACAACCATAATGCAGTCAAATATGTACTGTGATGCCACAGTTAGGATATTAATTTCTTTAAATAATTCTCTAAGTGAATCGCGAGATTTAAGTCCATATATAGAACGGATCGCCCTCTTCTGTAATACAAAAATAGTTTGTATGTCAGAAGCTGATCCCCATAGGAGCAAACCATATGACATAACACTATGGAAGTAACTAAAATAAACAAGTCTCGCTGTTTCAATATCAGTGAGTTGCCTAATTTTTTTAACTGCATATGCAGCTGAACTGAGTCTTCAGAAAAGCGAGCCTATAGATTTCTCAAGGGCCGGCAACGCACCTGTGACTCCCCTGGTGTTGCGGTGTCTATGTGCTGAAGTGATCACTTACCATCAGATGACTTTCAGGCCTGTTTGGCCCCTCTACCATAAAAACAAAAAATCTTTGATGTGTCGTTAAAATGTGGAACTCATAGTCAGTCCCTGTGAAAGTCTTTCTAATAGGGTCCCGTTTTTACCCTTTGAGTACGCAATCATAAAAAGGGACTTGAGATCTCAACTACTAAGCCGGTGGTAGAGTTCAAAATATCGCATAAGAGAGGTAGGGCATAGCGAATCTTCGCTCGAATTGAGCCGCCCGTCCGGGGAAGGACCTCCACCCTATAGAATACCGCAGTCAAATGACCTCTGGGTCGTGTTTTTGCCGGTGAGTAGGGTTTCCGGAGCTCGTGGGGGGTTAGGGTTGGGCCGGCATGGCGGTGGCAACTGACAGGTAACTGACCAGTTACTTGCCCGTTGTCACAGCGACTTGGGCTTCTCTTTCGCTTTCCATCAGGTGTAGGGAAGCCATTATGTCGAGCCACTATATAAAAAAAAAATCGCATTTATTATTATAAATTAGAATTTGCTGATTTTGCAGATCCAACCCTGAATTAACAAATATCGGCGTCAGTTGGCAGGCGCCGTCGCAGATACAATTATACGTTTCTGGCACAAAACGGCATCATTTGGCTAAAGCGCTTAGACATTATGGCCGCCAACTTTGACCGCATCAATTTCATATCTTACTTCATCATCATCATAAGCCTATTGCAGTCCACTGCTGTTGTCCAGCCAGTTGTTCGCCACTTATGGCAAACATCTGGAGGATATGCCCATAATCGCCACGCTGGGCAGGCAAAAAAATATCAACACTTTTTTGATCATGTTTGACGCTTGGTGACTACTAACGCCGCGTGGGAAAAAAATGAATTAAATTACAATCACCTGATTGCTTTGCTTTTATGTCCGCTCTGTTCAAAGGGCTATGTTTCAATCCGCTACCTAGTTGGACGTTAAGTGACGCGTGTTTAGACAACGTTCGGTCTAGTCATTCAATTGAATGTCGTCATTCAATGAACGCGCTAGCCATTCAATTGAATAGGAGATTCAACCAGATGACTGCGACAGTTATACCGCCACCAGTTAATTGCTAGAGCCTCGTCTGCTATTCAGCAGGATGCTCCACGGGCCATGTGTGTATACCCAGCAGGACCCTGCCTTGAATTCGATCTACAGCTATAGTTTTACATCCTGTAAGGTTTCCAACTATAAGAAGTTTCTAGAAATTATGGTAAATAAGAAATCACTCGATCCTAGAAAAGTCTAAATATTCTGTATCTAAGCGTTTATACTCTGTGGGTTTATGTTTCTGAACGCACCAGCGCGCGCTACGTGTGTCAGGGTGACAGTTGAAATAAATAATGGGATATTTAAAAAGTTATTGTTTTGAAACTTACTTTGGACGATAGGAGAAAAGTTTGTAACTAAGATTGAGAAGTGTTTAAGTTGAATAAACTCATTACGAAAAGTATTGTTGGTGTTTGGCTATTCTTTTACAATCCGGAGTAATTAGTACCTTCCAAATTATGCAAATAAAAAATTAGTACCTCAATAGTTTAAGAGAAATCATTAATTATATTCCGGCAGGACCCTCCGCCGTTTGATGATCTTCAGACAAATGGTATATATTCCCGTTTGGGGGCATATTAGTACCTCGAGGGTGGCTTGGAGCGAAATGATGATAGGTCGTTTTCTTACATCCCTGATATGTCGCTCCCTTACATCTAAATTGCAGTGCAACTAAGCTTTTATTTATTTATATTCTGTCTAAGGATTTATATAGCAGCTAAAAAGCCCAGAACATTTAGCTACACATATAGCCCTACTATCCCTACTTCCTTGCTAATATTATAAATGCGAAAGTAAATCTGTCTGTCTGTCACGCTTTCCAGTTTGAACCTCTGAACCAATTTTGATGAAATTTGGCACAGAGAATCTTTAGACCCTGATAAAGGACATAAGGCTACCTTTTATTGCGAAAAAAGGGATTTGAAAACACTTCTGTGACACACCTACATGAATGCAGGGGCAACCGCGGGCACAGCTAGTAATGTATAAGGTCGCAAGCATTATCTTAATCTTAACTAATATTATAAAGCTGAAGAGTTTGTTTGTTTGAACGCTAATCTCAGGAACTACTGGTCCGAATTGAAAAATTATTTTTGTGTTGAATAGACCATTTATCGAGGAACGCTTTAGACTATATAACATCACGCTGCAACTATTAGGAGCGAAGAAATAATGGAAAATGTAAAAAAACGGGGAAAAAATAACTATTCCACGCGGACGAAGTCGCGAGCACAGCTAGTTATTCAATAATATGCCAATGGCCTAAAATATTTAGCTACATATATAAGTACATATATTTCGTGACGAATCGACGCCCATTCCGATGCGGGTCCGCTCTGCGGCCAAAGTTTGAGAACTTGTGTTTGGAATCGTTTGCGGAATGTTTATGGGGATATCATCTGTTCAATGTTGAGAACAAAGGGGAAGTTTTGAACGTCTGGTCTAGCAGAATTTGTAATACAGTTCCTATAGGTTATACTTAGTGAACAAATGCAGGATTTTCTATTTTATCTATTTTGTTGTATCTTCTTTAAGCCAGTAAACGCATAAATGGGTTTCTGCCTGAAATAAATGTATTGAATTGAATAAGTACCAGATGATAAATTGGGGCGCCTCCCAGAACATACAGATTCGAGACAGTTTAGAAAAGTTAACTTACTGAATTAACCAGATCGGGAATCGAACGTAGAACTTTCGGATCGTCTGCATTTTAGACTTCACGTGGCGCGCGCAATGCTACTAAGTCATCTCAATATAGTAAAAAAAATGTGCGTCGGCCGGGAATCGAACCCGGATCAACTGCTTGGAAGGCAACTATGCTGACCATTACACCACCAACGCCCATGTAGTGATTATTAAATTAAGACAAAACATTTGAATTTCTGTTGCGCACGCATATTACAGGCGAATTAAAATAATTATTGTCTTTTTCTTCAATGAGTTCATTAAATGTATTATTCATTAGCAAATTGTATGTATTGTATTGATTACAATGTATACGTAATAACAAAATTGTTCTTACTTCGACATCTGATAAAATTTAATATGTATATCATAAGCGTTGGTGGTGTAATGGTCAGCATAGTTGCCTTCCAAGCAGTTGATCCGGGTTCGATTCCCGGCCGACGCACACTTTTTGAAGTTATTGTAAATCGGTTTATGTCCCCCACTTTAGGACACTTAGAAACGGATTCGAATTCGGTAAATATGCTTTAGCATTTTCATTTTTTTTATACTCTTCTTTGCCTTGGATCTAATTACCTATCACCATCATCATCAGCCTATATTAGTCCACTGCTGGACATAGGCCTCTCCCAATGTTCGCCACTTTGATTGATCCCGGGCTTCTCGTATCCAGCACTTGCCAGCCGTCCTGCGCAAATCGTCACTCCACCTGGCCTGAGGGCGTCCTACACTACGTTTACCGATACGCGGTCTCCACTCCAGAACTCGTTTACCCCAACGGTTATCGGTTCTGCGGCTGATGTGGCCAGTCAACTGCCACAACTTATACGTAATGCTGTAAAAAAATATAGTTATGTCTATATCATCATCATCATCAGCCTATATCAGTCCACTGCTGGACATAGGCGTCTCCCAATGTTCGCCTTCTGATTGATCCTGGGCTTAAGTCTATCTATATGAATAACGCTATTTTCATTTCATTTCATAACAGCAAATTAGAAGTCCCAAAAGTCTCACTGAAATGCTAAAACCAGTATCATTATAATGTAATCAATTTCACTTTTTGACGTAGCTAAAATTAAATATTCTCCATATCTGCGAGTGTCATACAGCAAAAAACTCCCAACTTAGGTCATTAGCGGAAATTTCTAAAACAAACCTCAGAATACGACGCGACGGATAAAATCCAAAATCCATTTTCCTACATCCCTACGAATATGATCACAGGAATGTTTCAAGGATAGAGCGACCTGTGTTCGAAAGAATGCGAGAAGCCCAGGATCAAGCACACTTTGCTTTACGAACAATTGGAGAGGTCTGTGTCCAGCAGTGGACTGCAATAGGCTGATGATGATGATGATGTGTGCGTTAAAACAAGACTTAATGTTTCAATACTCCATCATAATTATATGCAAAACAACTATCATCATAAGCCTATTGCAGTCCACTCCTGGACATACCTAGGCCTCTCCAGTTGTTCGCCACTTGGGGCAAACATGTGGAGGATATCATAAATCGCCACGCTGGATCGCCCGCCTGGGTTGGCGATCGCAGGACGTAGCTTCTCGCTCCGGTGACGCTGCTGCCCGTCATCGGTCTGTAGTATTTAGCTACTAGTCGGTTGCCAGCGCCTTGTTTGCTATTCGGCAGGATGCACCACGGGCAGTTGAGGTCAGTTTGGAGCGAAATGATGATAAGCCGCTCCCTTACATCGCAAAACAACTAAACAGTTTAAAACAAAATCACTTTTGTCTGCCTCTTTGTCCCTATGTATGCTTAAAACTACGCAACAGATTTAGATGCCTTTTTTTAATCGACAAAATGTTTCAAGTGGAACGTTTCTAATAGTATTGTTTGCATCTGAAGTACCCGAAGCGAATCGAGGGCGGGTCGCAAATAAATGTAAAGAAATGAAACATAAGTTGCCTACCAAATTGTGAATATACTTATATATATGTCACCGGAAAATAGCAAGAATCGTAAGTTGATCAATTTCCTAGGTAGTTGATTAACTTTCGGAATATAACAAACGGTAGTTGAAATGTATTATTTTACGCAATGGATTTCAGTTAGTTGATCAATTTACGGTAGCCTGACAGTCATTTAATAATTTACGATTTTGATACAAGTAAAATCGTCCTCAAATGGGCCAATCGTTACTTAATGTTTTATTTTACGGTGCACTATTACCCGTAAATTAATACACTGTTCCCTGATTGGTTGCCGGGATAACGCCACGTGAGCCATTGAACCAATCAACGTCCACCTCACCTTCGTCGGATGATTTTACGGCAAGACTCCGTAAAATGATCAATTTACTAAAATACATACGTTAAATAATACATTTCAACTGCCGTTTATTATTTTCCGGAAGTTAATCAACTACCTAGGAAATTGATCAACTTACGATTCTTGCTATTTTCCGGTGACATATATATACCGAATAAACTTATTTTAATTTCATTCATACACTTGTTCCGCAATTGATACGCCATGTTATTTTAAATAAATAGTCGCAAGGCCTAAATGGCTTCTCTACGCCTGATAAAAAGCAAAGAAGAAGCCCAAGTCACTATGGCAAAAAGCATGTAACCGACTTATAAATTGTCACCGCCATAGACCAATTATGAGAAATGAAGATCCATTCTATCCTTAATACATTACTGTGGGTATATCCATAGACACATATACATATGTAGCGACTCCAAAAAGCTTCTTAAAAACCGTTTTTTCCCGTCGCATAGGACGGGTCGGCCATAATTATGTTACAATGTAGAAAATGTAGGCCTCGGCCATGAACGGGCGCCGCAAATTTTTCGCGACAGCCCCCCCTCTCCATCCCCTGGCTGTAGGGATGCGCCTTACAGACAAAATGTCCGGATAAACGAACAATGTGTATGTTGAAAGGATGTTTTCTAAATGACTACGATAATCTATATCTTCTTCTATACTTATAATAAATCTGTAGAGAGGTCAATTCTGTACATGAAATATAATTTAAAAATAACTATTAGGGATGTAAGGGAGCAGCCTATCATCTCTTCGCTCCAAGCCAACCTCACCTGCCCGTGGTGCATCCTGCCGATTAGCAAGCGAGGCGCTGGCAACCGACTGGTGGCGGTATAACCATTACAATTGACGGCGTAGCGAAATACCACAGACCAATGACGGACAGCAGCGTCATCGGAGCGAGAAACTGCGCCCTGCGATCACCAACCCGCCTGCCCAGGGTGGCGATTATGGGTATATCCTCGAGATGTTTGCCTTAAGTGGCGAACAACTGGAGAAATAAAATAAAATAGTTTATTTCTGCAAATAGATTCACTAGTAATACTTTTGCACGTCAAACTTTTTTCCTACCAGCACTTCGACGTGTAGCCTGCTGAGAAGAAGTGCCGCAACAAACTCAACAGTTAGCCTTGTTTAAAATATATAATACAATACAATAATATCGTTTTAAAAAGCGCAAGCGAGCAGACTATCATGTCCATGTAATATTGTCATCCATATAATCTTGTACTTTATAATAACCTTTTGACATTAAAATGGACTTAATGCGAGATTTAAATCTATGTATAGGTAGATCAACAATATTTTGCGATATTTCGTTAAACATTTTTACACTTTGTCCTATGAATTAGTTACCAGTTTTACGAAGCCTGAGATTGGAAACAGCAATGGGCCAATGTCCAGCAGTGGACTGTGATAGGCTGATGATGATGATGATTAGGGGATGATTAGTGATCATCTACAGAATACATTTCAACTACCGTTTGTTATATTCCGAAAGTTAATCAACCACCTAGGAAATTGATCAACTTACGATTCTTGCTATTTTCCAGTGACATATATACCAAACATAAGGTATTTTATCTGTAACCTATCCGTGGCTTCTTATTCGAGGGAGCGCATCACTATCCAGCAGTCTCATCGTGCAGATACTGTCTCAACACATATATCTACTGGATAGATTAGCCTTTTGGCTTCTCTTTGTTCGGATGGAAAATTTGTTTTTTTTTTTGCTGTCATTGTACCATTGAAATGTACGTCATTTGGCATAATTTCCATAGGCTTCCATAGTCATATCCATACATCCATGTTGTCTTTGGATAGTAATAATTTTGGACGTGTTTTGGACTTAAAACTCTAAATGTTTTCAACAATAGTTTTGGATTTTAAATCCGTCAAAAATCCCTTTTTTCTAATTTTTCCTACAAACGGTAATCACAAACACATACGACATACATAGCAAACGCCCTTACATTTTTTTTTTGGATTGGAACCGTAAAATTGTTTTTATACAATACTAGCTGACCCGGCAGACTTCGTACTGCCCGTTATTCACCTTTTAAACCTTCCCTGGACTTCCACAAATAATTCAAGACTAAAATTTGCCAATTCCGTCACCGCATTGTAAACACTAACGTAAAATAAAAATAAAATAGTTTACTAATAGATTCACTAGTAATGCTTTTGCACGTCACAATTTTTTCCTACTTCGACGTGTATCCTGCTTAGAAGGAGTGCCGCAACAAACTCAACAGTTTTAAACAACAGCCTTATTTTTATATCTCGTACATAATAATAACGTTACATTCTGTTAAAGCCGCTGCCACACATTGGAGATATTTGCACCAACGTAACATTTTGCGCCCAATGCACCAATGTGTGTATCGGTACTTTGACACAATGAAGACATTGAGCGCGTTAGTATTGGGCATTGGACAGTGATTGGACGCAAAGTTGAATCCAATGTCATGTAAGTGTAAGCAAAAAAATGTATTTGTAAGCAAAATAAATTGGGTAAAATGACATACGGCGAGCCTACCTGAGCGTCACGGTCGGTTTGGACATTTGTCAACTTGTCAGGCCCCTGTTTGGCGGATTACATAGTGAGAAACCCCTGAAAGAAACCCTTTTGGGTATAGTTTAGGAAGATATAGGTATATCTTCTTCTATACTTATAATAAATCAGTAGAGAGGTCAATTCTGTACATTAAATATTTTTTTAAATAACTATCGGGGGGTGATTAGTAATCGATACTGATGCCAAAAATGCAATCAGTAAAATTTTTGTCTGTCTGTCTGTATAGGCTGATGATGACATATACCTATCTACACACACAGATATACAAATTTATCCTCTTTATAATATTAGTGTAGAAAAGCTTGTAAAAAGGGTTTATAAATTAAACTATTACAAATACTTACTTTATAAGTTTGCCTTTCCAATTTTCCAAACGTTATTTCAAATAACGTTAGAAAGCGTGCTCAATTTCAAAGGTCACCAAACAAATGTTTCACTCCGAATTGACCTTCGAGAGGTCACCGGCGAATTGATAAAACGCCCGCAAACTCATTTCTAAACATTAATTAAAATTATTTTGCGTCAATGACGAATCACAAAAGGTGTGGATCCAAATATTTGCCGACGCTTCGACACAATGGATGCTAATGGGTCTTCAATTTGGAGGCAACGCTTGAGAAATGTAATTATTTGGCGAAGTGGGGAATTGAAACACGGAATGATTTACAATCGGCGTGGTATTTAGATATTTGGAGCGAGTACCCCGTTACGACGACTACCTAAGGGTATATGAGGAAACGGGTAGCAGCGTCCAACTCATAAAATTTGACATCATCTTTAGCGTTTTTCCCGATTGTCTCAGGGTCGGCTTCCCAAACTGAGAGATTTGGCGAGGGCTAAGCTTTTACACAGAGCGGCTGCCATCAGACCTCCGCAACACTTAGGGTAAGCTATACCCATTCCCAGTTAGGCGTCAGAGTTATCATCATCTCTGATATGATGTGACGACTGCTATCTGAGTTGGTAAAGATAGCACCCGGGACCAACAGCTTAACGTGCCTTCCGAAGCACGGAGGAAATCGGTGTCAAATTTTGGTCACCCATCATCGGATTGACCGCGCCAATGGTTGCACAACGTTGCGATCATTGTTAAGCGTACAAGAACGCGGCGCCACCGAGCTCCGCATAAAATTTGACACCGGTCAGAAAACCGCCTGCCAAGCGTAGTGACTAACAACGCGAATCACACAAAAAAAATGTCAATAGGCTATTACGGCTAAAAATTGTAATTAGTCCGCCTTTGAGCTTATTCAAAAATAAAAGACACGTATTTTTTCATTCAAATAAACAATAGCAAAGATACAAGGCATCAAAAGTTAGGAGTGGGAGTCATTAACGTCACTCGCTCCCGTAAAAATGCCTCATCGAGTGACGTCACGCGTAATTTCAACGGGCTATAACTTTGTAATTTTTAGTCTAATCTATACTTATAATAAATCTGTAGAGAGGTCAATTCTGTACATTAAATATATTTCCAAAATAACTATCAGGGGGTGATTAGCGATCGATACTGATGCCAAAAATGCAATCAGTAAAATTTTTGTCTGTCTGTCTGTCCGTCTGTCTGTATGTTCGTTATAGAAATAAAAACTACTCTACGGATTTTGACGAAACTTGGTACAATTATTCTTCATACTCCTGGGCAGGTTATAGTATACTTTTCGTCACGCTACAATCAATAGGAGCAGAGCAGTGACAGGAAGTGTTGGGAAAACGGGAGAAAGTTTAATCGGTATGTTAGATACCATTTTACGGAAGTTCGTTATTTTCGAAACACGATATCCACGCGTGCGACGCCGCTGGCACAGCTAGTTCACAAATAAAAAAATACGTGTCTTTTATTTTTGAATAAGCTAAAAGACGGACTAATTACAATTTTTAGTCATAATAGTCTATTGTCGTTGATGGAGGCATATGTCCAGCAGTGGTCATTTGAATGCTGATTATAATTGATGACTAGAGAAAACACAGAGAGAGTGCACAGTTGTTTACTTACATACATTACACGTACCTACTTGGTTAGTCTCAAATGATTGTTTAGTTAGAAAACTACTTAAAAAGTGTGCGTCGGCCGGGAATCGAACCCGGATCAACTGCTTGGAAGGCAACTATGCTGACCATTACACCACCAACGCCTTATATAAAGTTATTAATATTGTCATCTTACTTTCGCTCCGATCTCATTTATAAACTAATTATTTTAACACTTGTGTTTGCAAATGTAATTAAGCTGTTATTCAGTCCATACATAGTAGGTATTTTGTATGAAGATGTCAAGGTATATTTCATTTTATATTTCACATGCGTTGGTGGTGTAATGGTCAGCATAGTTGCCTTCCAAGCAGTTGATCCGGGTTCGATTCCCGGCCGACGCACACCTTTTGGTAGCTTTTGGTTGGATCCAGGACAAACATTTTGTGTATGAACATGTCTGTTTGTATTGGTCTGGGTATTTGCTATGTATGTATTTGTATGTATTTGACGGGCCCGGTGGCTCAAGTGGTGGCTCAACTATCACGATAGAAGGCGTAGCTAAATAGCACAGGCCGATGATGGGTAGCAGCGTCACCGGAGCGAGAAGCTACGCCCTGCGATCGCCAACCCGCCTGCCCAGCGTGGCGATTATGGGTATATCCTCCAGATGTTCGCCCTAAGTGGCGAACAACTAGAGAGGCCTATGTCCAGCGGTGGACTGCAATAGGCTGATGATGATGATGATGCCCAGCGTGGCGGTTATAGGTAAATCCTCCAGATGTTTGCCTAAAGTGGCGAACAGCTGAAGAGGCCTATGTCCAGCAGTGGACTGAGATAGGCCGATGTTGTAAGACAAGCGGTACCTACTTTATCGAACTAATCAATAACACTCAATGTACCTACTCAGACATTCGTGATGGACAAACAGCATCCCCTTCAACCCTACTCAAAAGTCCCTTCGGAGCCTAAAAACCGGTTTAAACCCGGACCGGGTCAACATTAACACGTAGAGGATTACCCGCCGGAGGGCGAAACCGGATAACCCGAGAATTGAGCAAATTGAATTGTACAATTATTTTATTTAAAATTGAACATTGTGTGCATTTTAGTCCTTTTTAGAAGATCCTTTTAGCAGATTTTATAATTTATTTTATTTATCATTGATAGACGACCCGGTTCCACATTTGGTAGTAGTAGACTCCTGTATTTTTTTCCTGCTTTCTGGGGCATACATTAATATGATGAACATTTGTATTTATTCTGTATCTGGCTATTACGGCAGCAATGTAGTAGCGAATCACATCTTATCAGCTTCAAGATATCCATCTATGGATGGATGCTTTTGATGTAAACCTAGTCTTCTCCATTTCTGGGGGCCAGACACTCAGCGTCATCTAGTCCCAAACTTAGCAGAGGCTTGTACTATAACATGTTCATATTATACTCATTAATAGATAGATTTAGATAGCACAAAAACACAGACATTACAGGAAAACATATTACAAACAACACAAAGTACAATCTAGGCGGTCTTATCGCTTATAGCGATCTCTTCCAGACAAATATCAGTATTAATATCAGCCAACAGTGCATACGCATTGCTCTGAGCTGTAAGTAGCTTAAGCACTTATGTTATGGTCATCAGAAGAATGAAGATAATTAAAATACTTGAACACAAATATAAACACCACAAATGATCATCACTCAAATATTTGTCCTTGATGCGGATTGAACTACCGACCACTATTTCAGACGTAGCTTTCTCTACCACTGAACCAAGTCGTTCAGCTAAAACATCATCAGTCCACTGCTGGACATAGGCCTCTAAAGGCCTTGGAAGAGTCCAAGATTCGCCGCTGTGCTCGATTTTGGGTTTCTCGCATCCAGCACTTGCCAGCCGTCTTGCGCAAATCGTCACTCCACAAACATATAATACATGTTTGTTATTGAACATATCTGACTAAAATCCGGGTTGCCACACTTCTCCATTTAGGTAGAGCCGGACGATCCGAGGCGGCCCAATCCGGACACGGCTTAATGAATACGCTCGGCAGGTGAACTGACGAATGCTGATTGGATATTGCCTCCGTTCCACTAGACGTTTACGAGTTTGGATTTGGGTCATAGGTACTTGTTTCTGCTTAGCCCAATGCTTGGGATGGTAGAGGTGAAAATACGACTTTACGTTATTCTTTTTTTTAACCGACTTCAAAAAATAAGGTTCTCAATTCGAGGGAGTTTTTTTTATAAATAAATAACCCAATTCATGCCACGCCATATATCGCCAAACTAAGCCAAAGCACTGCCCTATGGATACTAGACAACTGATAACCTTACTTTGATACTTTTTGTAAATAAATACATACTTATTATTATACATACTTAATGGGATGTAAGGGAATGACAATGACCTATCATCTTTTCGCTCCAAGCCAACCTCACCTACCCGTGGTGCATCCTGTCGAATAACAAACGAGGCGCTGGCAACCGGCGGGTATAACCATCAAAATTTAAAACGTAGCCAAATACCACAGGCCGATTACGGGCAGAGCGTCACCGGAGCGAACAGCTACTGCTGCTACCGCTGCTGCTTTCGCCAACCAGCCTGCCCAGCGTGGCGATTATGGGTATATCCTTCGGACGTTTGCCCTAAGTGGCGAACAAATGGAGAGGCCAGTGTCCAGCAGTAGACTGCAATAGGCTGATGATGATGTGATGTGAAACATAGTAAACACCCAGACCAATACAAACATACATGTTCATGCACATAAATGTTTGTACTGTGCGGGAATCGAACCCACAAGGGTTTTGGTTGGCTCAGAAGGCAGGTCACTGCCAATTGAGCCACTGAGCCAGTCCGAATTATAAAAAAATGCGACTATTGTGTTCAATTTCAATTTCTTTATTTGCGCACTAAGTGTAGTAGGTATAGTGCAGGTGTTATAAAATGTATGAACTTATGACTTAGTCACCTTTTGTGTATAGGGTTGTTCCCAGGGTCAAAATAATTACATTATATGGACCTAGTTCTGCAGAAAGCAGCCAAATGATGGAAAGTACGAACGGAGATATGAGCGTTTTTCTGTCGAATGTTCCCCTTCAGTTATTTATGACTTTTCTGTTTATTTTATATTTGAGAATTATTCGGAAAAGTAAAGCAGATTTTTATATCATATCTACGACTATATATCGTTTAGCATAACACCAATAATAGTTGTTTTTTGATGTGGCTGTTTTATGCTAAATAGCTTATTTCATCAAATTTTGTACCGAATAAACAGCCAACTTACGATGGCTAGATGTTGGATGCTAGATGATGTAAATTGGCTGTATTCTGCACTAATTTAAAATGGCATAACAATAATATAAAGGACAGACTTCGTCATAATATACACATAGCTTTACGATTTCATGTAAAATAATGTTTGTAATTTGTGAGAAAACTAAAAAATCGTGTTAATTAAAAAAAATAAGACAATGTTTATTGTCTTCTTAGATTTATGAACACTACTTCTTTATTTAAAAGTGACCTCGGCACCCTCGGATTACGAAGTGGAGGAAATGTTCAACCAAGATCCACTACAATGTCGTCATGAGGACTTCAAAGCTAAAGCGGGAGTACAGAATTGTAGTGAATCGGTAGTATGATCTTATGATTTTTGGGTCAGGAATCAAAGGGGGCAGATGTTGACAACTTTCTGGAACGTGAGGGGCTCTTCTTGATAAACTCTTTCTTCAAGAAGCAGCCTCAAAAAACGTAGACGTGGCAAAGCTCCGACACTTCGACAAAAACGAGATCGACTTTATTATAGCAGACAGGCCGGCACATATTCAGAGATGTATCCACGATCAACGAGACCAACTCCGGCAGCGATGACGGACTTGTCTTGTCCGAGGCACTCTGAATTTCGACTTTAAGGCCGAAGATGTCCGCTTGATGAAGTTCTCCAACCTGGAGAATCCATTTTCTGCCTTGAAAACTACCACTGACGTTAACCAGCAACTTAAAAATGTGATTCGTGTCCTCATGGAAAAAGGCTCAAGATTTTGCAACATTCAGAGTAAGGGTAAGGAGTTTAAACTTTTCGAGGGAACTCTTAAGGTTATACAACGATGTGACGACCCACGCGTCACTTCGTGAGGAAAATGGGTTTTCCCGGTTTAGAACCTGGAAATTACGGTACGGCTTCCTGTATTTCAACACTATTTCGATCGAGCAAAATCAGGGGTCTAAGGTGTACAGTCTCTTGGAAGAAGCCACCTAAAACGCTGTCTTATTTGAAGGTAGAACTCTAGGGGCGTGAAATAAGAGTGTTGTTCTGTTCTTTAAAAAAAGTAGACACTATTGCACGTCTATATAGTTAGTGTTTAAGAGTGATCACGAATCGTCTTTAGCAAAGATTCGACAAATTCCAACGGCCAGAACAAGCTAGATTTCGAAGAGTATACGGCACATTCACACAGAGCGGCAGATTATACCTACCTATTTATGAAGAGTAACAGTATAATCAGTGCTTTTATCTAGCATTCATGGACTAAGAGAATGCCTTTGGCTCGATTGGACTCTGGCCTTTTCTGGAGTCTCTGCAGCGATGCCAAGTAGACTGGCGATACATCCAAATGAAGAAATGTGCATGTATCTGTCTATGAAGCAATCTTGTCCGTCCAAGTATTGCACAGAATCAGCAAACAAGGCCTGTAGGCAAGAGAATGTCATTTCCCATAATTGTTCAGTAATGAAATGGAGGATATGGTTCAAGACGCTGAAATGGAAAGGACGTGGCATCAACAAACATGGCGAAGTGGCTGTCTTATACGTAACTCGATCCCTGATAACTCCTAACATTTTGAAATTTGTTCAAAACAGCCATATAGTAGGCTGACTTATGCAGTATTGGTTTTAGCAATTTGTGTCCAAATTGGCTGCATTTTACACCATGATGACTGTTTTCTACAAAATATTCTTGTTGGATGGCTGCATTTGACAGCTCATATCTCCGCCATTAAAAGAGATATCGAGATGGCTGTCTTTGCAAAAAATCCGGCATGTCGCATTTAGTATGGCTGTGTTAATAACTCGATTTTCGAAAAAGTGCCACATGGCTGCTTTCTGCAGAACTAGGTCCATATAATATTAAGTCCGTATTTTAGATTATAAAAATATATTGGAGACGTATTTTTCCTTTTATCATTTAAACGAAAAATAACAAAGATATAAGGCATCAAAATGTAGGAGTGGAGGTCTTTGACGTCACTCATTTGCGAAAAAATTTAATATATTTTTAAGCCCTATATCTTTATATATCTTGTCATTTTTGGTCTAATTTACAAATGAAAAACGTGTCTTTTATTTTTTAACAATCTAAAAGACGGACTAATTACTTTTTTTTCGGCATCAGGCCTATTGCAAATAGGTGCGGTTAAGAAGAAAGGCGTTTTCTAAATCATCATTCGGGAAATGGCAATACCGAATTAGCTACCGTTCACAAAAATGGCTGTACCCATTAAAATTAATACGCAAACGGATACCGCTCGACGTTTTCTCTTCGCGCAGGATACAGATAAAATACTAAAAGGTTCCGTTGGTAACTCGCGCGCAACAAAAACTCGGCGAAACCTTGCGGAAATTAAAAAAGCAACTTCTTAGGGTTCCGTGGTCGGATGAATGAATAAGATAAATTTTTTTTCAACTCTCTCGTTGTGTCATCTTAACTAATATTATAAAGCTGAAGAGTTTGTTTGTTTGTTTGAACGCGCTAATCTCAGGAACTACTGGTCCGAATTGAAAAATTCTTTTTGTGTTGAATAGACCATTTATCGAGGAAGGCTTTAGGCTATATAACATCACGCTGCGACTATTAGAAGCGAAGAAATAATGGAAAATGTAAAAAAAAACGGGGAAAAAATAACTATTCCACGCGGACGAAGTCGCGAGCACAGCTAGTAAAACATAATAAGGAAGACCGGGTACAAGGTCGCTGTGCCGCCTTCAGGTGATATTCCTGTTTTCTTACATTTCGCCCATTGGATAAATCTAGAGAGCATTTGTTACATTCGACCCGCCGTTATTTTTGTACCCAGTCTCCATGCCAAACAAAAGACATATGTACCTTTTACTGTTACATTTATTTGTAGGCATAGATAAGGAACCGCATTCAAATTAACCGCTCACGCTTGACAGCTTTTTGTACGGAAGCTCAAAACGAAATAGATACGGCCACTGAAAAGATATGAACTTGCTGCAACTGATGGAACGAATGGGAGCCATTCACTCGGTCCTGAATGGAGCGGTTCCTTCGTTCACTGAATGAGTTGCGTTGCGGATCAAAAGTTTGTGAATAGTGAGTGTTTTAATGAAACATGACTTTTTTATATTCATAAACAGATCAAAAAGTATTACATAGGAAGATTTAAAAGGATTTACATCAACTTATGGGATGTAAGGGAGCGACCTATCACCTTTTCGCTCCAAGCCCTCCTCACCTGCCCGCGGTGCATCCTGCCGAACAACAAACGAGGCTCTGGCAAACCGACTGGTGGCGGTAAAACCATCACGATAGAAGGCGTAGCTAAATACCAAAGGCCGATGACGGGCAGCAGCGTCACCGGAGCAAGAAGCTACGCCCTGCGATTGCCAACCCGCCTGCCCAGCGTGGCGATTATGGGTATATCCTCCAGAAGTTTGCCCTAGGTGGCGAACAACTGGAGAGGCCTATGTCCAGCAGTGGACTGCAATAGGCTGATGATGATGATGATGATGACATCAACCTACATAAAGTAATATTAGCTTTTTGTTTTATGTTTGTTTGTTGTCAACAAATTATATGGTTATTATAAGTGCATGATTTAGCGATTGAGATAAAAAAAAGGTTTTATATCATCATCAGCCTATTGCAGTCTAATGCAGGGCATACGCCTCACCAGTTCGCCACTTTTTTATGCGAGATGTAGCAGACGAGCATGTGTTTTTTTTCATAGTGGGTCGACATAATGGCTTCCCTACGCCTGATGGAAAGCGAGAGAGAAGCCCAAGTCGCTGTGACAACGGGCAAGTAACTGGTCAGTTACCTGTCAGTCGCCACCGCCATGCCGGCTCAACCCTAACCCCCCACGAGCTCCGGAAACCCTACTCACCGGCAGAAACACGACCCAGAGGTCATTTGACTGCGGTATTCTATATAAATAAATAATATAAATAAATAAATATCAGACAACATCACATACATTGCTCCGATCCCAAAGTAAGTAGCTTAAGCACTTGTGTTATGGGTATCAGAACAACGAAGGTACCACAAATATATACTTAAATACAAATATTAACACCCAGACACGGAACAAACACAAGTGTTCATCACACGAATGTTTGTCCCGGGTGGGAATCGAACCCACGACTCTTGGTTCAGAAGGCAGGGGTCACTACCAATTGAGCCACCGAGCCTGTCGAAATGCCTATATGGTGGAGGTACTTCCCCGGACGGGCGGCTCAATTTGAGCGAAGAGTCGCTATGCCCTACCTCTCTTATGTGTGATGATGATAAGCAGTCGACACCGCCCATGGAGGCAATAGGCGACTCTTATTGAGTTTAGGGTCGCTGCCGGCATTTTGAATATGAATACTCTTTCTTTTTTGTTGGGTTGGCGATCGTAGCGTAGCTCCTCGCTCCGGTGACGCTGCTGCCCGTCATCGGCCCGGGGTATTTAGCTATGCCTTCCACACTGATGGTTATACCGCCACCAATCGGTTGCTAGAGCTTCGGTTGTTATTCGGCAGGACGCACCACGGGTAGATGAAGGTGCCTTAGAGGGAAAAGGTGATCGCTCCTTGCATTTTACATTTTTTATCATACTAACTAGAATCATTTAAAAACTCACGAATACTGATGATAGAGTAATGTATAAAATGGGATATTTAAAATGGTTTTTGTTTAACCTGTCGCGTGCCATGAATTTGCCAGTAGGATAGTTTTATGTTCCCTTGGCAACTGACGTTCCTAAAAACACTGCATTCGGGGACAACAAATCGGGCACTGGCTGGAATGGCACCGTTTGGCGCAGTGCGACACCGGCGCTGCCAAGCCGACGGGACATATTAATTGATGCCAAATATACAACCTTGAGGAAAAATGGCGTTGCGACCTGCCTTTTGTATTCGAGGCTGCTTAGTAAGCTGTTGCTATGTCGTAGGTTTTCTATGGAATATTATTGTAATTGTTGTAAATGTCCTTTATTATTGTAAGTTTAAAAAGACGCCCTGAATTAGAAAACTTTTAATGAAAGTCATTCTAACATTAATTGTCGTTGTGTTGCAAAATTCTTGAAATCGGCGCAGTATTTTTTGGGTTCACTCATTACAAACATACACACACACACAATACAAATATTTCGTCTTTGTAGAATTAGTGTACATGTAACGGCAGGGACTAATTGGACTAACTTTCAAGGTCATTTTATTGAAATGTTTCATTATTTTTCTTCTAGGGATGTAAGGGAACGCCTTTACCTTTTCTATCCCACCCTCAATTGACGGTGGTGAATCCTGTTGATTTACAAACGAGCCTCTGGCAATATGCTCTTACCCATTCAACGACTATGCTAAAATGACGTTCAGTCAAGACGTTGAACGTTTCATTCAATAACTTGACGAGATGTCCTTTAGGCATTCAATTCAATGTTAGGTTATCCGTACCGGCCCGCTTACCGCGTCATAAGATTAAAAGGTTATTCGCCTTGCCTCCGGCCAGAACCAATTTGGGACATCATGCTCCTCTGGCCAGATGTTGTGGGACATATAATGAGCTTCACCTGAGTGACATTGATATTTTTCACGACTCCTTGCTACTTTTTAATAAACGAAAGTTATTGGATGCTTTGTCAGGTAGATAGAGAACCAATATTGTTTTTAATTTCATATCCTTTGTTTTATTTTTATGATTTAAGTGTTCTCTTGTTTTACACAAATTTTATTATAAATGTTGTGAGCACCTTTAAAAGGTATATATGCAAGCCCTATACCATAAGCTGAGTCTTTGTTTTTAAGTAATGTTTTTGTATGTATACTGTTGGTGTTCCTTTTTAAATAAATAAATAAATAAATTGAATGTCGTCATTCAATGAACGCGCTAGCCATTCAATTGAATTGGAGATTCAACCAGATGACTGCGACATGTCTATCAGTAGACTGCGATAGGCTGATGAATTCTTCATAAACAGCGCCACAATACCGTAAAAATGAAAATGCATTCGTACACATTAACATTACACTGTGAACATGTAATTTGATTGTTTTTCGAAAGCCCGGAAGCATGGTTAGCGTTCGTGTTGCACTTTACACGTCGAAAGGGACATGGGAACTGGTTGTCTGCTAAATGCATCTATTATCATACACGTGACAATTTTGTTGCCTGAGAGTGCAGGTCAAATGTAATTGTCACTTGTTAAAGGTACTTGTCAGCGATCTATAATTTGCTTTATAATACCTAGCACTAAAACTTATATTATCATCATCATCATCAGCCTATTGCAGTCCACTGCTGTACGTAGGCCTCTCCAGTTGTTCGCCACTCAGGGCAAACATCTGAAGGATATACCCATAATCGCTACGCTGAGCAGGCGGGTTGGCGATCGCAGGGCGTAGCTTCTTGCTCCGGTGACGTTGCTGCCCGTCATCGGCCTGTGGTATTTAGCTACGCCTTCATTTGTGATGGTTATACCGCCACCAGTCGGTAGCCAGAGCCTCGTTTGTTATTCGGCAGGATGCACCACGGGCAGGTGAGGTTGGCTTGGAGCGAAAAGATGATAGGCCGCTCCCTTAAATCCCAAAACTTATAAAAAGGACACAATTTGGATTTTTGAGGAAAAAACAAAAAATGATTTGGTAGTGACCTCCGCCTTCTGAGCCAAGGGTCGTGGGTTCGATTTCCGCACAGTAGAAACATTTGTGTTCATGAACATGTCTATTTGTATTGGTCTGGATGTTTTCTATTTATAATATGTATTTACTTACAAAAAATCTGTATCTAAGTGAATTTAACAATTATTGTCTAGTACCCATAGTACAAGCTTCGGCGTAGTTCGGGGCTAGATGGCGCCGTGTGGTTCAGCGTGGCATGTCTTGGGTTATTTATTTTGATAGCAGAGCAAACGGTGAAGCAAACCGTTGAACTAGGTATTTAAAAAAAAGGAAAACTAAGTTCAACGACCTCTTGTGTAACAGGGTTGCATTTCCATTTGAAAATCTAATCACGCTCCGCCATGAATACTAATTTAATTTCAGAGGCGGACCATAATGGTTCACTGGCGTTGTATTAACGGTCGGAACGAGGACATCACACCTTCAGGATTTTGTGATTATACTGTGTTTAAGTTGCATTATCAAAAGGACTGACCTTTTTTGGCATTGGGAATTGTGCAGAGAAAAAAGCTGTGGTTTTGTTTGCGATTCTTCTTTGAGTCAGTTACAGATTTTTATTTATTTCTTTTCTTTATTAGGGAAACAAACAGCTTAAATTAATACATTATAGCTTAAGAATAATTTAAACTAATTCACTAGCCTAACCAGTTCCCACTACTAGCTTATACACTTTAATGTTGAATGAAACACTCGGTAACAAAACAGTAATAATATTAAGGTATTAAAGCATTTGTGTCGTGAACAGTGAACTAAATTGTCATATAGAGGAAAGAGCCAAAAAAGATTTTAGAGATTAAAGAAAGGTTTTAGATTTAGACTTTAGACTTTGATTCACCAAGCTTGGTAAGCTGAAGTGGCATTGTGCTGGCCACATCAGCCTAAGAACCGATAATTGTTGGGGTAAACGAGTTCTGGAGTGGAGACCGCGTCTCGGCAAACGTAGTGTAGGACGCCCTTAGGCCAGGTGGAGTGACGATTTGTGCAGGACGGCTGGTAAATGCAGGATGCGAGGACATTGAGATGCCTATGTCCAGCAGTTAACTGATATAGGTTGATGAAGATGATGATACCTATTAGCATCTATTGATGTTCAAGGCTGTCCAAGTTTCTTAGCACTCCTAGTTCTAAAGCCTCATAGAACGCTTGGTCCCCCTGGGGTTTTAGTGGGAATGCCCCACTATCATCTTGAGGCAGGAGAGTCCCACATACCCTGCCAATCCGTCACAGGGACCCTTTACTTAGGGGACTGGCAGGGTAGGTGAATCTGTATTAAAAATGTTGATGATAAAAGGACTAAAATTGTATTGTTTATAGTGCTCAATGATCGGATAATTTTTGAAAAAAAAATCGACTTCAAGACCACAGCCACAATATATACCATATTTTTTGGTTTTTATTGTATTTTTCAATAACCACTAAGCCAATTTTAATAAAATTTACATGGGACCACCTCTGAACGGTGGCCTACCATACAAAAAATCCATTCATAATTGGCGGAGAAATCGAGTAACATACATATCTACAAAAAAACATACGGGTCGATTTGAGAACCTCCTCCTTTTGAAGTCGGTTAAAAAACGAAGCCATTGAAGTATTTCTACTAAATGCGCGTTTTTCTCAGACATGACTTGGAATAATTTTACGTCAGTTCACAGCCCACCGTCGCGGATCCGACGATAAAAAGATCGCGAATTTGCGCAAACATGACACACGGTCATAAAATAAACACGAATAAAGCGGAGGTTGAGATTGTCGCGAACTTGCGTAGCATAGATCGTACGTATAAAGATATTTTATTCAAGATCACTAAATAAAAGAAACTTCAACTAAGGGATTATGAAATGAAATGAAAATACCTTTATTCACATAGACTTAAAATAAGCACTTATGAATCGTCAAGTAAAAAATAATGTAAAAATAAAAAAAATTTAATGTAAAAATGGGAATAAAAGCAATGTAAAAGAAGCTACCGACGTGTTCGGAAAGTAGATTTCTACCGAGAAGAAACGGCAAGAAACTCGGTAGTTTGAGAGTATAATTCATTATAATCATCAGCCTATTGCACTTCACTGCTGGACTTAGGCCTCTCCAGCTGTTCGCCACCTAGGGCAAACGTCTGGAGGATATACCCATAACTATATACTAGCTAGCTAGCTAGGAGCGTATACTTGCTACATCTATTTACTTAGATAAAACTAAGAGAGGTAGGGCATAGCGAATCTTCGCTCGAATTGAGCCGCCCGTCCGGGGAAGGACCTCCACCCTATAGAATACCGCAGTCAAATGACCTCTGGGTCGTGTTTCTGCCGGTGAGTAGGGTTTCCGGAGCTCGTGGGGGGTTAGTGTTGGGCCGGCATGGCGGTGGCAACTGACAGGTAACTGACCACTTACTTGCCCGTTGTCACAGCGACTTGGGCTTCTCTTTCGCTTTCCATCAGGTGTAGGGAAGCCATTATGTCGAGCCACTATAAAAAAAAAATACCTACAGATTTCACTATAGATACCAAGCGTCAATTTACATTCCCATTCAATACCGTTCATTCGCATCCAAAAATGTGATCTCAAATAATGAGAAGGGCCTAAATAGAAAGTGACTTAAGCAAAGCCGAATGCAGTAGCTAGCGTGTCCCCTAAAAAGCCTAATCTTCAGAGACTTAATAACATCTGAAACTGGACGAAAATCCCTCGGCTCGGTAAACGCGTCGTAAAGCCTGCAGTGACGGGTAGCGAGAATTTTAACGAAATGTCGATAGTGTGGGCAATAAATCTAAATCAAGATGCAGGAGATTTGAAAGATGTAGATCGTCTAGATCTTTAGGAATGTAAGGGAGCGACCCATCATCTTTTCGCTTCGAGCCAACATCACCTGCCCGTGATGCATACTTCCGAATAACAATGAAAGCGCTGGTAACCGACTGGTGGCGGTATAATCATCACGATTGAAGGCGTAGCTAAATACCACAGGCCGATGAGGGACAGCAGCGTCACCGGAACGAGAAGCTACGCCATGCGATCGCCAATCCACCTGCCCAGCGTGGCGATTATATGTATCCTCCAGATATTTGCCCTAAGTGGCGAATAACTGGACAGGCCTATGTCCAGCAGTGGACTGCGATAGGCTGATAATGATGATGAGATCTATCAATGCGCGAATTATTCCAGTTAAAGCAAACAGCGTTACATTTCACCCTGTCTTAAAAAAGCTAGAAGAAAATTTTACCTGACATTATATTTGTAGTTGACACTAATCCACATATAAAAATAACCATGAACAATAAAGTAATGAACGATGTGTTTAGTTTATATGTCGGCTCGCTATCCTCACACAAACACGTCTTTACTCGGCGGCGGACGCAGACTGACTGTCCTCCCACCCCGCACCTTGCGTGAAGTGTAGGAACGAGACGGCAGATGTCAGTGTCAGGTGTCAATGTCAGATGTCACTGTCAGATGTTTGACAGTGTGTGTAGTTGTGTGTGTCTGTTTGTATGTTCGTGTATGCTACAATATTCTACATGGTTTCCAAGAGTTCATGTTATCGACATTAATGCCACATCTCTACACCGACCGCTGGCGCACTGCGGTACAGAACTTAACTGTCCATCGATAAATCTCATCAGCCGCTTAACTTAAGCGCTATTTACAATACTTGTTCGAACAAGTTTTACACGACAACGCGGGCAGCGAATACGTACTTACGTAATAAAATACTTGATAGAATTTCGGCTTTGGTCTCACGGGGACAGGCCAAATACTCAGGAGATTAAATAAATATAAATAAATAAATAACCCAAGACATGCAACGCTGGGCCACACAGCGCCACCTAGCCCCAAACTAAGCCGAAGCTTGTACTATGGGTACTAGACAACTGATAAACATACTTAGATACTGTAGCATGCACGAACATACAAACAGACACACACAGCTACACACACTGTCAAACATCTGACAGTGACATCTGACACTGACAACTGTCGTCTCGTTCCTACACTTCACGCAAGGTGCGGGGTGGGAGGACAGTCAGTCTGTGTCCCACCGCCGCCGAGTAAAGACGTGTTCGTGTGAGGATAGCGAGCCGATATCATTGGTACCATCACATTGTTCATTACTTTATTGTTCATGGTTATTTCATATGTGGATTAGTGTCTACTACAGATAAATTTTTTTTGTAAATAAATACATATTATACATAGAAAACACCCAGACCAATACAAACAGACATGTTCATGAACACAAATGTTTGTACTGTGCGGTCGTCTCTGGTTCTTCCTAGTTACCGTTATTTGCGGCTCTCGGGTGCGGGTCTCGATCCTTCTCGATCTTTACCCGGGCATTATCTCCGGGGCTCTTCTGTCCCGGGTGCTAAAACTCCTTATTCAGGAAACCCTCCCGCGCAACCTGGCACATCTGCGGCTTACGAGGTCTGCGGCGCGGGAGGGGGGAGGATGGTGTCGTGTTGTCGGGTGGGGCATATATGTACTTAAATAGATATAATGTTCTTTTTTTTTTTTTTTTTTTTTTTTATATGCCCCGGGAGCCGGGCGGCCAGCAGCGGTGACGGATCTACCGCCGATCGCAGCGGGCCGGTCCGGGGGTCGTCCGCCACCACCCGAAAGCGGGGGCGGGGGATAGGCGGGTCTGGGACGCGTGTCACTGTGGGAGGTGTGGTGTGTGGTGAGTGTTGCGTGGGGTGACGGTGTGGCGATTGGTGTAGGTTATCCTCGGTGTCACCGGCGAGGACGAGCTCCCGCGGGAGAGCCCGTCCCACCGGGTCAGGCGGTCGGGCGTGCAGGGGCGCTATGCCGTGTAGGTGGCTGTGTGGCCCGTTTTCCGCCGCGTCGTACATCCGACGGGCGGAGCGGATCACAAAGTCCTCTACCGACTGCACCCTCAGATCCCGGGCGATTACGTCATTGCGGACGTAACGCCCTGCCCCTGATAGGACGCGGAGGGTAATGTTTTGTTGGGCCTGTAGTTTCCTACGTAAGGAGCGGCTGCACAGGCTGTACCACGCGGGCATGGCGTACGTGAGGCGGCTCCTTATGTAGGTCTTGTAAATGCCTGTCTTTGTGCGGAGCGGGAGTCTGGATGTGAGCACTGGGCGTAGTGCCGCACGCGACGCCTTCGCCATATTGATGGCGTGCGTCGCCTGCGGCACCATGCGCAGCGAGCGGTCTATGCGACACCCCAAGTAGGTAATGGTGGTCCTCCACTCAATCTCCTGCCCCCGGAGCTTGAGTGGTTCTAACTTCCACTTGCCGACCAGTAGCGCATGAGTCTTCGTCACGTTGACGGCCATGCGCCATCTGTCCAGCCAGTCTGGAAGCAGGTCCATTACCCCTTGGAGCTTTTTCAGCAACAATTTCGTATTCCGCGAGGACGCGAAGAAGGCGCTGTCATCAGCGAAGAGTGCGAGCGTGACGTCTCGCTATCCCTCCTTCAGCTGCCCTCTCAGAGTCGGAATGTCGTCTGTATAGGCCGCGTATAGGGATGGACTGAGGCAGCTGCCTTGGGGAACTCCGGCGTGAATGGGGTGGACGGGAGAGACCGCATCTTCTACAGAGACGTAAAATTTGCGGTCTGAAAGAAAAGAGTGAAGAAGAAGAATAAGAGCGGGGGGAGGGGGAGGGTCCAGATTTATTAGCTTATGCAGTAAACCGGGGTGCCAAACTCTGTCGAAGGCCTTCTCGATATCGAGAAAGACTGCGGCAGCGTAGTGTCCCCTGTTTACTGCATCGGCCAGAAAGTGAAGAACCCTGGCTAGCTGGAGCGTGGTTGAGTGTCCACTGCGGAAACCGAACTGTTCGTCGCGAAGACGAATAAATGGTCTTAGTCTCCGCAGCAACAGCAGTCGCTCAAACAGTTTCGCCAGGTGAGAGAGAAGAGTGATAGGACGGTAGCTGGCCGGGTGCCTTCGGTCCTTCCCAGGTTTTGGAAGGACGATGACACTACCGGTTTTCCATGACTCCGGGAAGTGCATGGTGCGCAGGATGGCGTTAAACAGCCTAACCAACGCAACCATGCACTTCCTGGGCATGTGCTGAAGCATCGCTGTCGTTACTTTGTCTGGCCCGGGGGCTTTCCGCTTAGGCAGACGCCGTATGGCTTGCCTCATCTCCGAGGGGGAAATGAAAACATCCCCTGGGAGCGGCGGAGTCGGGTTCGACAGGTATCCGGCAACGAGAGATTGGACTTGAGAGTGGTGGTCGGTGATGTGAGAGGGGGCGTCAGGGGGGACGGGGTGGGGGGCGAATGATCCGGCGAGATGGTCTGCCAGGATCTCGGCCCTGTCTTGGGCGGCGTATTTACGCTCGCCCGCGGCGTTGAGAAGTGGGCACACCGGGGACGGAGTATTGGATAGCTGTTTGCACAGTGAAAACACCTCGGGTATCTCGTCGGTGGCCCGGTCAATCCGGGCCTCCCACGAGTCGCCTCGCCATGTTTTCACTGCTGCAGACAGTTCCCCGGACAGTTTGTTAAGCTCGCGCTTCAGTACCGGGCATCGGGTACTAGCCCATAGCTTGCGGAGCTTGCGTTTCTTAGCCAGCGATTCTCGCAACTTCGCTGGTAGTTGGCTTTTACTGCCGGGGTGGGGCCGAGAGGCGGCCTTTGTCAAGGATTCCGTTCTCGCCTGGGACAGGCGCTTTGTTATGTACCCCGTGGCGGTCTCCACGTCCTCCGGGGAGGATAGTGGGCCGCCCAATTGTACATCGCAAAGCGCTGCTGTGAATTTGTCCCAGTTGATACGGGGAAGCGGAGGGCGAGGGGAGGAGAGAAGGGCGTGGATACCTACTGTTGCCAAAATCGGCAAGTGCTGGGTATCGGTATCGTACAGCACTTCTACCGTAGTAGGGCACCGCACGTTCTGCAACAACACGATATCCAACACGTCAGCCCTGTGGCTGCAGTTGGTCGGGATGTGGGTGGGTGAGTCTGGGCCTAGTATTGAAATGTCTTTGTCGTCGGCGGCCTGGAGTAATCTCCTGCCAATCGGAGACATTGAATGCGATCCCCAATTGGGGTGCTTCGCATTCAAATCTCCGGCGAGCAGTGTCGGCGAACCGTCAAAGATAGCGTCCAGGTCACCGGCGTCAAAGATATGCGTCGGAGGACGGTAGGCGGCGAAAACTCGTAATTCCAGTCCACCCACATTTATGCGCACGCCTAAGGATCTGAGACTCACGTAATTCGGCTCCTCAACCGCATCGTGTACCACGTTCCGACGCACGAGCACGGCTACGCCTCGAAATGCGCGTCCGTGCCCGGTCAATTCATCCCGTCTGTACACGAAGTAGTTGGGCAGCCGAAATGCTTGAGCAGGTCTTAATAGTGTCTCGCCCAGCAGTATGATATGGGGGTCATACGTCTGGGCGAGCACCCTCAGATCCTGGGTTCTCTGCTGGATCCCTCCGGGGTTCCAGTAAATCACCCTTAGGCCCGTAAAAAGGAACGTGCCGCCCGGGCGGCTACTAAACGGCCTAACGTCGCATAAATGTAGTTGGAAGGATCGTGGCCTTCCTGGAGCATAAACAGCACCTCCTGCAGGACAGCGCTGAATGTGTCTTGGAGTTCCTCCATCGTCTGCGAGTATGGCGATGGCTGAACTGGCCCCGATCGAACTACGTGCCCGTGGGATGGGGTATTGAGGTCGGTTGGGGGGCCCTGATGAGGTTCGGTGGCCGGGATGCGCCGCTGCTGGGCGTCATGCGCTAATTTGCGCGGCTGCCTTTGAGGCAGTGGGGGGCAATCGCCCAAAGAGGGGGTGGGGGGTATACCCGGAGTCACGCTCGGAGTGTTCTGGGCGGGGGCTGGGGCGGGGGGCGCCGCGGGGGCGGGGGGGGGTTGCGCCTCTTGACGCTTCTTCCCCCCGCGACCGCGTCGCCGGCGGCCAACACGCTTTTCCCCGGGATTATTAGCTGGCGGGGCAAGGGATTGACCTAATGCCGGTTCCGGCATATCTACCGTCGGCGGTCTGGGAGCGGGTGCCGGCCTGGATAGCAAAGATGATGATGATGCCGGCTGTGGTTTGTTGGGGATGGGCGGGTGAACAGCGAGACCCCTCCTGCGTGCCTCCCTGCGGAAGACCGCGCACGAACGATTGCTCGCCGGGTGCGGCCCCCCGCAGTTAGCGCAGGTAGGAGCGGCCTCCCTGGGGCGGGCGCAGTCCGCGACCACATGGGCGCCTCCGCAACGCACACATTTGGGCACCCTATGGCAATTGGCCGAAGAGTGCCCAAATGCCTGGCAGCGGTGGCATTGAGCCGGGCCTTGGCGTCCCCTCCACGCGGCGATGCGGACGCCTGGCATGCACAGCAGCTCATCGACAGCGTACAGCTTCGACAACTGCTCTGCGTCCATACGTCCCAGCGCCACGTGATGGACACACCCGGCCCGCTCACGACGCGGCGGGATGTGGCGCACGTGCTGCGCCGGGAAGCCCAGATCCAATAGGGCCTTCATGATGTCCTCGGGGGCCGTCTCCGAGGGCAGCCCGATAACGGCTACCTTGGTGGGCCTCTCCTCCGCTGGACTGTAGCAGTGCCATTGGACACTGCTATCCCGGCTGGACAGGTCCACCAAGTACCGCTGTACGACGCGGTACTCGTTGGCCGACCTCGGAATGAACCGCACGCCCTTCTTGAAGGGCCGTGCGTTCGGGGCACTGCCGAGGAGACCACGAAGGGCCCCAAAGTGTGTGACCCAGTCAGGCAATTGCTCCACTACGATAGGCGGGTACGCCTTCGGTGGGGGTCCGACTGGGGGCTGCGTAGTGTTGTGCGGCGGGGATCCAGCGGCGGAAGTCGTCGCGGCTGGTCCTGGTGGGGTCGCCGGCCGTGTGGGCGGCGGCGGGGACGCAGCTAGGGCTGCGTAGGTTGGGGGGGGTTTGGGGGCCGTCTGTCCTGTCGCGGGCAGGATGTCCCTGTAGTAAGCGGCGAAGTCCTCCTCGTCCGACTCCGTCGCCACTACGGGCGGGTTAATAGGTGGGGTGGGGGAACGGGAGGTCTCGACCCTAAAAGGGGAGAGCACCCGGGACCTCTTCTCAATGTTGGTTGCTGCGTCCGGGCTTCGTTCCGACGCGGTGCATCGGCGCCTGATGGCGGCAACTGGTGCATCCTCAGATGGCACCGGGGCCGGTCTGGCTCCGGTCGGCGACGGAACGGGCTCCCCGAACCTGTCGAAATATTCCGACGAGGTCGGGGAGCGTGGTGACGGCTGCGGTGTCACTACTGGGGGTGATGTCGGCGGAGATGCGGGCGAGTCGGTTTCTGCCTCGCGCAGGGCCGCCTGCGCCGCCCTGAGATGGTAATCGGGCGGACGTCGTCCGCCCATCGGTGCGGTGGGGTCTCCCTAAATGCTGTGCAGGATGGGGACCTTGATATTCCTGTTTTTGTATTCACCCTCAACTTATTTTACCAAATAAGTGAGGGTGAATGCTTCCCAATTTTGATGCTCCGCTCCTGGGTTGGGGTGTCTCCTTCCCTAGTGACACGTCCCGAGGTGAGGAAGATGCGGCTGGAGAGCACAAAACTTGGTACGTATGTATCGGTATGTATGGTATCGGTGCGGTACTGTGCGGGAATCGAACCCACGACCCTTGGCTGAGAAGGCAGAGGTTACTACCAAATAAGCCATCGAGTCAGCCGATGAGTCAGAGATTATGTAGGACATTTGATAATTTCAGAAAACATTGAAGAATTTCAGCTACTTAGGCTTTGATCATAGTCAAAAATCATTATGACACTGTTTAAGGTACATTAATTAAAACATATTTTGATATGAAACCCATAACATAAACGCACTATTTAATATAGCCATCGAACAAGCTTCTTAAACAAGGCATTCAAAACACCAAGCAATACGACTGCGTGACGTCACGATTTCGCTTTAGTTTGCATGAAGCGTTTTTGGGCGAGTTCATATTTGTGATTTTGTGAATTTTGATAGCTCGGGAAATTTTCATCATCATCATCATCAGCCCACATCAGTCCACTGCTGGACATCGGCCTCTCCCAAGGTTCGCCACTGTGCTCGATTTTGGGCTTCTCGCATTACAAGCTCACTCGAAATTTTCATACAAGCGAAGTACTGACCGTTGACCGTTTCATGAAATAGCAGTCTAGCTGACCCAATCGTCAAACAATTTCTTATCATTGATCTGGCCTGGGCACATTATGTTATGGCCAATAGACAGTGAACATTTCATGGAATGGGCAAATTCTACGATGTGGCCACGACATCTGCATACATTCAGCACAGATGCAAATAGAATTACGCGCTGATTGTAATTCCATCAACTGTTCCGACTTCAGCGGGACGCATCGGTTTGCATGCAGATGCAATAAAATGTAAATCGTGACACTGCTCTGGATGCTGGCAGCTAATTGGATTCAAAATGCATAATATCTGTGATGTAACTTCATCAATAACGAGATCGTATGAAGATTGTTGCGAATTCATTGGACAGCCCGCCGGTCTGACTTTCGAAAATCTACTTTTATTTATATGTATAGCTGATAACGTCTAAATGAAATAGGGTCCTGCTGGCTTGATAAAAGTTTCGTAAGTGCATTTCTCATAAAATAATAATAATTTGGAAATAATATCGATGTATTTCTAAGGTACTAATATGCCCCTAAACGGGAATGTATACCATTTGTCTGAAGATCATCAAACGGCGTAGGGTCCTGCTGGAATTTACGTAACTAGCTGTGCTCGCGACTTCGTCCGCGTGGAATAGTGAATTAGTTTTTTCCCCGTTTTTAAATAAATGGTCTATTCAACACCAAAAGAATTTTTCAATTCGGACCAGTAGTTCCTGAGATTAGCGCGTTCAAACAAACAAATAAACAAACTCTTCAGCTTTATAATATTAGAGATGATTTCTCTAAAACTATTGAGGTACTAATTTTTAATGTGTACAATAGGCTATTATGGCTGAAAATTGTAATTAGTCCGTCTTTTAGCTTATTAAAAAATAAAAGACACGTATTTTTCCTTTTTTCATTCAAATAAATAATAGCAAAGATACAAGGCATCAAAAGTTAGGAGTGGAAGTTACTAATTACTCCGGATGTTAAACTATAGCTGTAGATCGAATTCAAGGCAGGGTCCTGCTGGATACCTATACACACATCAATCTCCTTAACCAGATAGTCTTTCCACGCCTTGAGTAACTTGACTTGAACCAATTACTTACAGGTGTAGACAAAATAGAAAATCTATGTCACAACCGCATTACGCCCTGTATGCTTTTAAGTTGACATAAAAACTTGCTTAGTCGACAATTCAGTTTCAAAGCTGATTCTCTAAAATATTCCACAGAGTATCTCAAAAGCTGCAGCTTCCGGGAAAATATCTAGATTCATAACGGTATTCTCAAAAGAATAAATCGGATATCTCAAATAGAATTGAAATCCAACATTCCACAATGCTCCGTAATCTTGTTATGAGCCGCATCGCCCAATCCTCCAAATTGAATTATTCCACTTGCCTTTCATTGTCCCCGTCGTAAAATTTGCAAAACGACATGAAATCCACCATTTTGGAATAAGGTTGTCGAATTTTGGTGTGCCAAGGCTAATTAATAATCGCTTAGGGAACATCAGGTCTTGGACTAGAATGATTGACGTTATAACTACGATTAGGTTTATTTCTGGCAATGTTTTTTTTACGTATATGTTCAACTGTCAAAAATAAACGAATGGACAAGCAATCAATGGAACACTTATCTCTATACTACTATAATTAAACCTAGGGGATCTCTATTTTATTTAATTTTATAATACTTAGCGCTTATCGCAATATTCGTGAAGAATAACATTTTTTGGCTCGACAACTTAAATCGAATCCTGCCTTACTTAAATTGCGTGGTAAGGTTACGTGAGAAATCGATTCCAATAAGTAGATAAGTAGGTTACATTCATAAAAAAATGTATAGTAAATAAAGCCTGTGGTCTAAAAGATCGCAACATTTACTCACAATAAATATGACAACAACGAAATTCAGTTATTCATTGGATTATAATTAAAAAACTAAAGTTTCTCCATTCCCTGTACCAACCCTACCACCGCCCGCAAAGAAAGTTCCTCATTAATATTCCACTTTTCTTTTCACAGACTGGAAAAATCAAATAAGCGAAGATGGCCGGGTCCCGAGAAAGGTTGCTCCACGAAAACCGCTCAAATTACGAATACGAGTACAGACGCCGGTACGAAGCGAGACAAGACAGAAGCAAGCTAGACCCAAGGTACAGAGAAAGAGACGAAACATACGAGCGACCGAGACGCAAGAATGGTTACGTCTACGAAGACATTTACTCAGACTTCGACGAAGCTCAAGGACGCCTGTCCCTATTTAGACCAATTAGACCAGAGTACCTTAACTTACCGACTACGTACGACGTTAAATACAACTCCTTACCGAGGAATTATTACAATTATGACGAAAGAAGTCGTAAGTATAAGAAAGATTACTACGATTTTCGAATCGAACACGAAAGGAGACGATCGAGGGAGATTTATGAGCCATATAGGAGGAGGGCCCCAGAGCGAGAGGTTAGGAAAGAACAGATATACGAAAGACCAAAGGTGGAACAGAAAGTTGGCAAGCCGAAGAGCGTTGCGGTGTGCAAACCTCTTCGGTTGAATGAAAAGAACGCTCGCTATTGGACGACTGATGTACCCGAGCGCCGAACACGCCCGAAGAAGCCCGAAGATCAAAAAAAGAACGTCAAGTTCTCCGAAGTGTCTGGATGCAATCGAAAAATGATCGTAGACGATCCGATTTGCGGGAGGAAAGTCGTACCAGTGAGGGAGTTAGAGGTGTCCTTGGACCAAATGATTCAGAATGGTTATTTTGAGAAGCATAATATACCGATATCAAGACCGTTGGAGCGAGTGAGTGCGGGAAATGTGGAGATGCCGAGTGCAGTGCCAAACGGAAAGTGCCTGACTGGTGGGGAGGGGAAGGAGAAACAACCGTCAAGGAAAGCGACGAGACATCTGCCGCAGGTGAGTCTATTATAATAGCTAACTTACCTACATAGATGGAAGTATTAAGTACTACGTACGAAAGGAATGCGCTCTATATAGATAGAGATGCATAGGCATCTTGCAGCTAAAATAAAGAAAGAGAAACCTTATGTTAAGGTCGTGAGAGTCTTGTTGCGCGCAAAATAAGAAAGTAACCAATGAGAGGGAAAATAGTGAACAAAACGTCCCTTTCGTGGTCTGTCTGTCCCTATGAATGCGTCTTTAAAAATAGGCAACGGGTTTTAATAGATAGAGGGATTCAAGAGAAAGGGATGGACAATAACTTTCACTATTCTGTCACTTAATATCATGATGAGGCAAGGCGCCACTTCAAATTTCGTTTGATATTATAGTAGGGGAGCCCAAGGGGGGATTTCGGGAGTTACTAAAGCGCGGCAGATTAACATATAGGGAGAAACCTTGTACCCGATTAAATACTTCCACCAAACATGAGTCCCGTAAATGCGGCCGCCCGTCAAGGATAAAGGATCAAATTAGTAAAAAAAAGTTGATCATCAGAAATTCTTGAGCGCGTCAGATTAAGGTAGGCTGAGTTAGTTACATGCTAAAAAGTATATATTCCACTAATCTGACAATTTCCGATTGTCGTTAAGAAGTAGGTGGGTTACAAACTTGTAAAAAAAAACGTCATCTCGACTTTCTCGAGCGTGGCTAATTTTTTTTTTATTTTGAAGGAAATAATTCAACGTTCACAAAAAATATATAATCTGACGATTTCCATAAGCCGAAGTAAGGAAAACTAATTAATAAAGTTTAATGCGTGCAGCTACGTAATCCCTGTTTTCCCCACTCCGCGTTTCTATTCCTCTCTCACTTTTTCTCTATCTATGACTCTCTCACTCCGTCCCCACTCTGGTTTCTGTTGCCATGACGCCATGACGCCAAAAATTTGAAAAAATAAAAAAAAAAAATTTCAATTGTCAGATTAGGCGAATCCCTCTAGATAATCGTCAGATTATGAGACAGCACGTCTAGGGTATATAGATGAACCATATATATCTTAATCTGACGCGCTCGAGTATTTCAAAATGGCGATTTTTTTTTACACAGTTTAAAAATGGCTGCGAGTTTGGGTCACATCCAAATCGTCAGATTATTATATAAGAGCTTTTTTTTAGGTTCACTTAACACCCCCTTAGAAAATCTGACGCGCTCGATTAAGTTTTTTTTTTTATCGATTTCAACCCTTACGTATGACTACCCCCACCATGGAAACAATCAGATTAACATACGTACATCTTCCAAAATACGTAAAACATTGATGCTATCAATATCTGACGCGCTCGTGTATGTCCATGCATCGGTTTTTTTTTACATTTTTGAAAATTTATAGCCGCTCCCCCCACCAATGAAAGTGTATATATTATATAACATTTTTTTCTTCTAATTATCTAAGCTTCGCAATCGAATAGGTCTCTATAATGCTCGAGTAAATCCCGATTTAGCATCCCGGGCTCCCCTACCATTATATTGTCGGGAGGGAACAGATGTGCTGGCAGCGAGTACCGCTTTTTATTACACGGCAAAGATAGGAGTTGCCAAAAATTTATTGCGTTCAGATGTAATTTTATTACGCTCAGGCCTTTGAAGCAAGCTGGGCTTGTAGGCTGACCTAAATATTGTACCTACTAGGTATTTTTTACATTTCAACAATATTGAATTAAATAAAAGGCTTGACGACGAGTGTTTTCTTTGTATAATTATGTATTTATTTACAAAAAAAAGTATCTAAGTATGTTTATCAGTTGTCTAGTACCCATAGTACAAGCTTAGACTTAGTTTGGGGCTAGATGGCGCTGTGCGGCCTGGCGTGGCATGTCTTGGGTTATTAATGTTTGTTTTAGTATTACTTCGCTTGTATGACAAGTCCCCGAGCTATCACAATTTCAAAATCACAAATATGAACTCGCCCAAAAACGCTTCATGACGTCACGATTTCATATTGCGCAGTGTTTTGTATACCTCGTTTAAGAAGCTTGTGCGATGGCTATAATAAATAGTGCGTTTATGTTAAGGGTGTCATATCAAATGAGCAATTCATCATCATCATCAACCGCCTATCATAGTCCACAGCTGGACATAGGCCTCTCCAGTAGTTCGCCACTTAGGGCAAACATCTGGAGGATATACTAATAATCGCCACGCTGGGTAAGCTGGTTGGAGATCGCAGAGCGTAGCTTTTCGCTCCGGTGACGCTGCTGCCCGTCATCGATATGGCATTTACCTACGCCTTCAATAGGCTTGTGTCCATAAAAAATTTAATTAGTCCGTCTTTTAGATTATTCAAAAATAAAAGATACGTATTTTTTCATTTATAAATTAGACCAAAGATTACAAAGATATACCCCGTTAAAGTTTCGCGTGACGTCACGCCGTGCAGCATTTTGTCGCACGGCGTGACATCAAACACCCCCACTCTTAAATTTTGATGCTTTGTATCTTTGTTGTTTTTCGTGTAAATGAAAAAAGGAAAAATACGTGTCCAATATATTTTTATAATCGAAAATACGGACTAAATATAATGTAAGTATTTTGACCCTGGAAACATCCCTATTGTGATGGTTATACCACCACCAGTCGGCAGCCAGCGCCTCGTTTGTTGTTCGGCTGGATGCACCAAAGGCAAGTGAGGTTGGCTTGGTGCGAAAAGATGATAGGTCGCTCCCTTACATCCAAACTAAAATGTATATGTAATTTCGAGTTCTCAACCGCTTATTAACTTTGACAAAACAAACACAGGTGTTACAACCCATGGTTACAACTTACTTAGTACATGAATGTTTAAAACAAAAGGTGTAAATTGACAACGAAATTTGTAGGCGTTGGTGGTGTAATGGTCAGCATAGTTGCCTTCCAAGCAGTTGATCCGGGTTCGATTCCCGGCCGACGCACACTTTTGTCGATGTCGCATGCACACTATGAGCTTCTCCTTCAATGGATAAAGCGCCTCTCAGAACACCCAGATCCAACTTAGCAAAACTTTGCTGTCCAAATTGACACGACTGGAAATCGAACCTTCGGATAAAGAGACTGACAACAAAATGATCCGTGTTTTCTTTTTGAGATACCTGAACCTTAAAATCATCATCATGAATCTATATCAGTCCACTGCTGAACATAGGCCTCTCTCAATTTTCGCCACTTTGGAACTTTAAAAAGAGGCTGTGAAAAACCGATAACGTTTTTTTTTTATAGTAGCACGACATAATGGCTTCCCTACGCCTGATGGAAAGCGAAAAAGAAGCCCAAGTCGCTGTGACAACTAGCAAGTACCTAGTCAGTTACCTGTCAGCTGCCACCACCATGCCGGCCCAACCCTAACCTCCCACGAGCTCCGGAAACCCTACTCACCAGCAGAAACATGACCTGAAGGTCATTTGGCAGCGGTATTCTATACCTCTCTTGACGTTTGCAGTATACAGGGTTGTGTTGCTATAACATTCCTGGGCAGGACCCTAATCGATACGGCACATTATTCCTGCCCCAGTTTTCCCTGTGGACAGCCATTAGGGCACAGATTGCTATAATGGGCAGCAATTACTTCGGATGACGTAACACACCTACTGTATATTTTTCGTTATGTTTAGTTGGGACCGCCGACACGAAAAAGGATCGATTCCCGGTCAGGTAAATTTAGGAAAAGCACTTTTTTTAATTGTCTTGTGGCTGGGTGTTCAGGAAGATGCTTTATTTCAGCACATGTTGTGAATAAAAGTTGTTTATGTGCATTTAACGTTTCGCAATGTGTATCAGAAATAGACAAAAGTGTGCGTTGGCCGGGAATCGAACCCGGATCAACTGCTTGGAAGACAACTATGCTGACCATTACACCACCAACGCCTGTGGTTTTCGTTGTCAATTTACACCTTTTATATTAAACATTTATGTATGCCTAAGTAACTCGTAACATTGAACACCTGTATTAGTTTTGTTAAAGTTACGTTAATTATAATTTCAAGTAAGAATTACTTCAAATAAGAATTAGTAAGGCAAATTCGTTTAGGAGAGTACGAGCAGTATTCCTTTAGGTTCTGGAAGCCGACTGGTGGCGGTATAATCATTACGATTGAAGGCGTAGCTAAATACTCGTACTACAGGCCGATGACGGGCAGTGGCGTCACTGGAACGAGAAGCTACGCCCTATCATCTTTTCCCTCCAAGCCGACCTCACCTGCCCTTGGTGCATCCTCCCGAATAACTAACGACGCGCTGGCAACCGACTGGTAGCGGTATAATCATCACAAATGAAGGCGTAGCTAAATGCCACAGGCCGATGACGGGCAGCAGCGTCACTGGAGCGAGAAGCTACGCCCTGCTATCGCCAACCCGCCCCTGTAGCGATTATGGGTATATCCTCCACACGTTTGCCCAAAGTGAAAGGAAACGCATTGAGAGGCCCATGTCCAGCAGTGGACTGCGATAGGCTGATGATAACGTGACTGGCTCGGTGGCTCAATTGGTAGTGACCCCTGCCTTCTGAACCAAGGGTCGTGGGTTCGATTCCCACCCGAGACAAATATTCGTGTGATGAACACTTGTGTTTGTTCCGTGTCTGGGTGTTTATAGGTATTTGTATTTAAGTATGTATTTGTGGTACCTTCGTTGTTCTGATACCCATAACACAAGTGCATAAGCTACTTACTTTGGGATCGGAGCAATGTATGTGATGTTGTCTGATATTTTATTTAACGGTGAGTAGTATTCATGCATAACAAACAAATATTTGTATTTCTGGAGTATCGAATCTTTACGTCCGTCACAGTGATGAATCTATTCTGATTTTACCAAAATCAAAATTAATATCCGACTGGTTCCCGAGGGAGTGAACGATTAGTCGGCTAATTGTTCAGCGGCCTTGCTAGTGGCAAGTGATGCCTTCATAATCCCATCGGGGTTAATGTAGCTCTGCGAATCAGATGAGCGGATATTCTATGTCATGAGCGGTAGCGTTAATGGAACGTGAACAGACTAGATTCTTCTGACAGCGCGTGGTCAGTTGCCATCGTCACTCTGCTATAAGAACAAGACATGCCACGCTGGGCCACACAGCGCCATCTAGCCCCAAACTAAGCCGAAGCTTGTACTATGCGTGCTAGACAACTGATAATCTACTTAAATACTTTTTTTTTGTAAATAAATACATATTATACATAGAAAACACCCAGACCAATAGAAAAAGAAAGAAAAGAAAGTAGCCACTTCGTACCTTTCGTGCCCATCTATCATCGGTTGCTTTATTAATAACTAGCTGTGCCCGCGACTTCGTCCGCGTGGAATAGAACTTCATCCCCTATTTTATCCACTTGGGGGTAGAATTGCTTTATTAGCGAATGTTTACGTCATAACATCTTGCATGCCAAATTTCAGTCCGATCCGTCCAGTAATTTGGGCTGTGCGTTGATAGTACTATGTCAGTCAGTCAGTCACCCTTGAGTTGTATAATATAACTAGCTGTGCTCGCGACTTCGTCCGCGTGAAATAGTTATTTTTTCCCCGTTTTCTTTACATTTTCCATTATTCCTTCGCTCCTAATAGTTGCAGCGTGATGTTATACAGCCTAAAGCCTTCCTCGATAAATGGTCTATTCAACACAAAAAGAATTTTTTAATTCGGACCAGTAGTTCCTGAGATTAGCGCGTTCAAACAAACAAACAAACAAACTCTTCAGCTTTATAATATTAGTTAAGATTATTTAATGAATAAACATTTCTTATTTCTTAAATTCTTGGGCCCGACCCCATTTGATCGTAATTAATAACCTGCCATAGACAGATAGAATTAATCATACCGTTTCCTGTATTACCTTAAACCTGTATATCTGATTTAATTGATACACATGAAATATTTCTTTAATTCAGAGTATCTAATTTAAATAGTTATTATGATTATGTCACACCAATTTGGGCTAAGGATTTCTGATTGAGAAAGATTATTTTCAGGTAGGTACTGCTAGGCGGGGCGTGATACGGCATCTCAGTGGGCCTTCAGGGTGAGGGCGACAGGCGCAATGGGTTTGTTCTATTGTGCCTGTCTACCTAATTTTTGGACCTTACGACCGCTTACCATCAGGTGGAGTGAGGTCATCCTGAAAGCTCTTCTTATAAAAAAAACCACGACGTTCCTCATAAATCACACGACCGAAGTATTAAGTGGGGCAGGTAACTGGAGACTGCTGAGGTGATCGACTTAAGTTTACTTGTCATTTGTGAGGATTCCCGACAACCCAGTTCTTGCGACTTCGAGACGCCAGCAAGGAATTCTAAATAAGTATCTATACTTTTAACCGACATAAATAAAAGAGGATGTAAATAAATAAATAAATCAGCCTATTGTAGTCCACTGCTGAGAATAGGTCTCTCAAATTGTTTGCCAATTAGGGCAAACGTCTGGAGGATATACCCATAATCGCCACGCTGGGCAGACCGGTTGGCGATCGCAGGGTGTAGCTACTCGCTCCGGTGACGCTGCTGCCCGTCATCGGCCTATGATATTTGGCTACGCCTTCAATTGTGATGGTTATACCGCCACCAGTCGGTTGCCAGCGCCACGTTTGTTATTCGGCAGGGTTTGCACCACGTGCAGGTGAGGTTGGCTTGGAGCGAAAGATGATAGACCGCTCCCTTACATCCTTTTTTGTAATTGTATGAACATAATGATGACTTCGATCTGTCGTGCGGAACCCACTAGTTCACCACGTGACATGCTTTTTTAGTAGATGATTTCTTTTAGAAACGATATGCTTGGAGTTGAAGGTATGAAATCCCTATTACATACAGTAATCCTAAGAACCAAAGTAAGCGACATAGCTGCTCGACCAAGAATGCTGAAGTGTCACAGAGTACCTAATCATCATCATCATCATCAACCTCTATCCGTCCACTGCTGGACATAGGCCTCTCCCAAAGCTCGCCACTTGGATCGAGAGCCACAGAGTAATAGAGGTATAGCTACTTTTTTTTTCTTTCTAGAGGGGAATGCATTAGGCGCCGTTATGCCACCTCCGGGGGGAGGTGACATGGTGTGTGGGACTCACACCTCCCGAAATGGGAGGGCATACCCACTAAACCCCCCAGTGGGACACGGATAACGCCGATGCATATGGCCGTAGAGGTATATCAGATTAGGTAGGTATAGCTACCTAATCTGCCCCTATATTGTTTGTTAAAAGCCTCTTAACGGATTACTGGAACGAAAGAGTTATATCCATTCCCTGATTTGGTGAACTCATTACGGCTAACGCGGGGTTCCGTACACTTTGGGGAGTTTTTGCGAGCATTCGTCGAAGTGGTCTCGTTAGCCCCAGATAATGAGATCTCGAACCTTTTAGCGGTCGGGTTGAGTTACAGCGGGTTTGATACGGCAGGGATCGGTAAATGTAAATAAAATGCCTTTATTTAGACGATGGATTAATTAATTATTCCATTATTCTACGGCTTAGTAGTAAAATCATCATTTGTTTGGCCTAATGAGATGTAAGGGAGCGACCTATCATCTTTTAGCTCCAAGCCACCCTCATCTGCCCGTGGTGCATCCTGCTGAATAACGAACGAAGTTCTGGCAACCAATCATTAGAAAACAACCACAAGGTTTAGAAAGGTAGGGCATAGCGAATTTTCGCTCGAATTGAGCCGCCCGTCCGGGGAAGGACCTCCACCCTATAGAATACCGCAGCCAAATGACCTCCGGGTCGTGTTTCTGCCGGTGAGTAGGGTTTCCGGAGCTCGTGGGGAGTTAGGGCTGGGCCGGCATGGCAGTGGCAAATGACCAGTTACTTGCCAGTTGTCACAGCGACTAGGGCTTCTCTTTCGCTTTCCATCAGGCGTAGGGAAGCCATTATGTCGAGTTACTATAAAAAAAATTACCTACAGATTTCACTATAGATACCAAGCGTTCATTTCCATTCTCATTCAATACCGTTCATTCGCTGCCCGCACACGTGCTACCGAAATATACGTAAACGTCGATATTGAAATATTTCCATTCTTCCAGTATTGTTTGAAATAATAATGGCGCAAATTGATCACGGCGCAAACACAACGTAAAGCCCCGCTGTTTGTTCAGACATTGTTTGTTATTCTTCCATTATTTTGTTTTGTTTTGTTCGGCGATCGAACGGTGGAAAATTAATCACGTCTTGTTCATTTCTTTTTTGTATTCGTTGCGTGAACCGTTTTTAATATAAGGCGAAATTTAAATATTAGAAATGACTTCGGCCAGTTCTTACAGTTGCTTCTTAATTAGATTACAAGATGTTTGTTACCAACTGGCTCGATGGTTCGTTTGGTAGTGACCTCTGACTTGAGCCAAGAGTGGTGGGTTCGATTCGCGCACAGTACAGACATTTGTGTTCAACATGTCTGTTGTGTTGGTCTGGGTGTTTACTATGTATGTAGAAATGATGTATTTATTTACAAAAAAAATATCTAAGTAAGTTTATCAGTTACCTAGTACCCATAGTACATGCTTCGGCTTAGTTTTGGGGCTAGATAGCGATGTGAGCTAATTGTAGTCCACTGCTGGATATAGGCCTCTCCAGTTCGTAAGGGATGATTGATTTAATACGTCACAAAATCTAAAATTTTTAAAGATTGCGATGTGAACCGTGGGAGCCTAGTGGTAAGATCGTTGCTTCACACACGTGAGGTCGTCGGTTCGAATCCGCGCGGGGCACGCACCTCTGGATTTGCAAAAATCTATGTGCGGAATTATACCACTAGCTTAGCGGTGAAGGAAAACATCGCGGCATCGTGAGGAAACCTGCACATTCAGTTTAATTCTGAATGTGTAACCATGATCCAAATTTGTCTGGTTCCCCTTTCTGAGGGTTACGGAGGTCAGATGGCAGTCGCTTCAATGTAATAACCAGACTCGCTAAATCTAGGATCATGGTCAAAGCGGACCCTGGGCCTAGAGCCACAAACCGGGACAACGCTAAGAGGATGACGTCACAAAATCTTAAATGAAAACTAAGCGGATCTACTAGCACATAAAACACGTTATATAGCAAGAAATTCCCGATATAGCTGCCAAAATGGAGTTACCTACAACCCTAATTATTCATAATGAATATTGAAACGCGGACCGGTCCATTAGGGCCGAGCATCACTTATATTTTGTACTCGAGATGTTTGCTGTAATGCGACTCCTTAGGGCTCTTTACATAATGGGACGGTGTAGGATTTTGGTAGGGTACGGAAAAATGAAGTTCTTCGTTCTTTTTTTGTGCATTTTGCCGCCGCGCCCCGCGAGAGGGCGCCCAGTTCTATTACCGCTCGCAAGACATGCTGGTCTGTGACCACCTGGAGAGGCTGTGAGAACCTCCCTGCTGAAGGCATATGCTGGTACGTATTGCCAATTTGCACGAAATTAAACTGTTCCTCAATCTGGCCCTTTAGCATTAATCTTCATCCACTTTCCGTCAAAATTGTGAAAGTGTGAGACTTGTCAGATCCAGCTCCCGCGTGGTGAATAATAGTTTAGTCGAATTTACGAATAGAAGAATTATTTCCACCAGTTCTTATCAGGTTGGTATGGCTGAAAAGAGAATGGATGGATGATAAGAGGGATGTTTCCAGGGTCAAAATAATTACATTTTAATTAGTCCGTATTTGAGATTATAAATATATATTGGAAGTGTATTTTTCCTTCTAAAAGTCAACCTACAAATTTCTCAAGCGCCGGCAACGCACCTGTGACTCGCTTGGTGTTGCGACTGAAGTGTTAACCTGATGAGGTAGCCTTCAGACCCGTTTGCCTCCTCTGTCATAAAAAGATAGTATTCTGGGAGTTCCCAAACTACTTACTACTTAGATAAAATACTCATCATCATGATCAGTCCACTGCTGGACATAGGCCCCTCCCAATGTTCGTCACTTCGATCCCAAGTCCCGAGCCTCTCGCATCCAGCACTTGCCAGCCGTCCTGCGCAAAACGTCGCTCCACCTGGCCTGAGGGCGTCCTACACTACGTTTGCTGAGACGCGGTCTCCACTCCAGAACTCGTTTACCCCAAAGGTTATCGGTTCTGCGGCTGATGTGGCCAGCCCACTGCAACTTCAGCTTACTGATCCGGTGAGCTATGTCAGTAACTTTGGTTCTCTGCCGGATCACCTCAAGCTATGTCGGTAACTTTGGTAGCTATGTCGATAACCTATGAGCATGTACGAAGTGAGTGATGAATGTGGACGAAGCAAAAGTTGTGTGCCAGGATCGTAGCAAATGAAAGGGCGTGACTTTATGTATGTATGTTTTTTGGGAGTTTCTGATCGTTTACCTGGTACCATAGTAAAGATATCATAGCAAACGCTTCGCAAACAATGGGTATCAAACTTGGCACGTCTTTCGTTAACTCGAGCATGCCCCGAACGTGCCACGGAATATATTTCACGCGTCTGACAATACACCAAATTACCTGTCCCGGGGACTCGTACGCGTTTTTCTTAAGGAATTTCACGTTTTATGGAGTTTTTAAGGGCCTTTGTTATTGGAACTTGAAATTCCAGTGAGGTGACGAAATTTTCTGATCCATAAAACTAGATGGGAATATTGCTAACGATATACGAGTATATACCTGAAATTTATGTAAGGGAGCGGCCTATCATCTTTTCGCTCCAAGCCAACCTCACCTGCCCGTGGTGCATCCTGCCGAATAACAAACGAGGCGCTGGCAACCGACTGGTGGCGGTAGGTATAACCATCACAATTGAAGGCGTAGCTAAATACTAAAGATCAGTGACGGGCAGCAGCGTCACCGGAGCAAGAAGCTACGCCCTGCGATCGCCAACCCGCCTGCCCAGCGTGGCGATTATGGGTATATCCTTCAGATGTTTGCTCTAAGTGGCGAACATAATTATAATTTTAATTAATTATAATATACATAATTATAATTATTTTTTTTAAAGTAGCTCGACATAATGGCTTCCCATCGCCTGATGGAAAGCGAAAGAGAAGCCCTAGTCACTGTGACAACTGGCAAGTAACTGGTTAGTTATCTGTCAGTTGCCACTGCCATGCCGGCCCGACCCTAACCCCCCATGAGCTCCGGAAACCCTACTCACCAGCAGAATGTGATAATATCTTTGAACCAAAAGCGTAGCGTGTCTTGGCGGGGCCCCATATAAAAAAATATTTGGAGGCCCTTAGGAAGAGTAAAGATTTGTCACAAAATTTGGAAGTTTTTGCTTATGCACTTCGGGGGCCTCCATGGTCTAGGGGCCCCGTATAATTGATACGGCAGATACGGCGGTAGCTACGCCCCTGCTTTGAACCCTTATCTTGAATGACGTGTACAAGCTAACGCACCCAATTTCTCCACACAGGTCCTGGCAGCACTAGCCGTCTCGCTGGCCCCCTTCTCGGCGGGGCTGGGCAAGGGGTACAGCTCCCCGGCCATCGCGTCGCTGCAGGGCCCCGGGGCCAACGCGACCCGCAGGGACTTCCAGTTGACCGACCAGCAGGCTTCGTGGCTCGCATCGCTTTCTTTTCTAGGTAAGTAAATAACCCAAGACGTGCCACACAGCGCCACCTAGACACAAACTAAGCCGAAGTTTGTACTAACTCTGTCCAGCACGAATGTTCCTGTTTAAATAATTTCGTCGCATTCTTTACAAAAATGTAACTGATATAATAATGTCTGGGGGATGTAAGGGAGCGACCTATCACCTTTTCGCTCCAAGCCATCCTCACCTGCCCGTGGTGCATCCTGCCGAACAACAAACGAGGCTCTGGCAAACCGAATGGTGGCGGTATAACCATCACGATAGAAGGCGTAGCTAAATACCACAGGTCGATGACGGGCAGCAGCGCCACCGGATCAAGAAGCTACGCCCTGCGATCGCCAACCCGCCTGCCCAGCGTGGCGATTATGGGTGTATCCTCCAGATGTTTGCCCTAGGTGGCGAACAACTGGAGAGGCCTATGTCCAGCAGTGGACTGCAATAGGCTGATGATGAACTGATATAATAGGTAATACTCGTAGTATAACTATGGTACCGAACAACGTTATTAAGATGTTAACAAGCCGACCTTTTCGTACAAAGTAAATACGATTATGTTCATAACGCGAACTTAGGCAAACATTTGGGTTCGCTGTGAGTGGGTGTTATTAATGGGTAGTCGGACATATGTTTCTAAATGTAAACCTTTGGGTCACTCTACAGGATAATACGTTTTATGTTATGTTAATTAATGGATAGAAAAGAATAGAATAAATAAATAACCGAAGACATGTCACGCTGGGCCACACAGCGCCATCTAGCCCCAAACTAAGCCGAAGCTTGTACTATGGGTACTAGACAACATACTTTTTTTTGTAAATACTTAGTGAACACCCAGACCAATGCAAACAGACATTTGTTCATGCACACAAATGTTTGGACTATGCGCGATCGAACCCACGACCTTTGGCTCAGACGGCAGAGGTCACTACCAAATGAGCCATCGAGCCAGTCGAAATCTTACAATTAAACAATGCTTGTCAATTAGGCAAAGAGTTCCATAGTCTTTACGGTGCGAGTGGCTAAACTATTGAACTCTTTGCCGGGCGCCTTGTTCCCCGAGAGATATGATCTTCCGATGTTCAAGGCGAGAGTGAACCAGATTTTTCTAGGTGAGCGCGTTCTATCGTAGACTGCGATATCGCTTACCATCAGGCGAATCGCAGTCAAGTGCAAACCCATCTCGAATAAATGTGCAAACAACTGTATTAAAAGATTGTATAAACAGCTGTAGTTACACCACTATAAAATGAGGTGACGGTGTGAGAGATGGGATAATTTTAACGTTTCGAGTAAGCGTTGGTGGTGTAATGGTCAGCATAGTTGCCTTCCAAGCAGTTGATCCGGGTTCGATTCCCGGCCGACGCACACTTTTTGTCTTTGACGCAAAGTTTAGCATTGCATCATAAGACATGAAGTATTCGGGATTTGACGGGCACACACCTTTTAGCACGTCATTTTTTAAACCCTCAGAAGCTGAAATCTCAAACATCATCATCATCAGCGTATTGCAGTCCACTGCTGGACATAGGCCTCTCCAGTTGTTTACCGCTTAGGGTAAACGTCTGGAGGATATACCCATAATCGCCACGCTGGGCAGGCGGGTTGGCGATCGCTCCGGTGACGCTCCTACTATCGGCCTGTGGTATTTAGCTACGCCTTCAACCGTGATGGTTATACCGCCACCAGTCGGTCGCCTGAGCCTCGTTTGTTATTCGGAAAGGTGCACCACGGGCAGGTGAGGTTGGCTTGTTGGTTAGGCCTGTGACATGTATTCATTTCCATCACCACATTATTTGTCACCGCAGCTGTCATAAGCTGACGTGACGTTTACCATCAAGTCCTGCTACATTAGAAGCCATCCCATCGCTTGACGGCACCCATAAACATGCCATAGATAACGATTATGGGGATCGGCTACGAGGCGCGATAACGGACGGTGGCGGTAATGGCGTGATGGCGTGACGTGACTTGACGTCGTTTGACGTGATTAGACGTGAAGCCACGGTGAAAGCTCAAATGGATTAATTATAATTATTAATCAACGCTATATCTATCTTTTATACTTATATATAATAAATCTGCAGAGAGGGCAATCTTCTAAATATATTTAATTCAAAGGTGACTGACTGACATACGGCCGTATTCACAAACGTCACTATGCGACGCGCGGACGCACAGTGCCCAAAATCCTATACGTTTTTGGGTACCTGTGGGAACGCACAGGTACCCAAAAACGTAAAGGATTTTGGCGACGCATAGTAACGTTTGTGAATACGGCCGTTAGTGATCTATCAACGCACAGCCCAAACCAATAGACGGATCGGGCTGAAATTTGGCATGCGGGTAGATTTTATGGACGTAGGCATCCGCTAAGAAAGGATTTTGATCAATTCTATCCCCAAGGGGATAACTTAAGGGATGAAACTTGATTCCACGCGGACGAAGTCGCGGGCACAGCTATCCAACTGGCTAGTTCTGTATATGAAAATATATTTTCTAAATAACTATCAGGGTGTGATTATCGATAATGATGCCAAAAATGCAATCAGTAAAAGTAATGTCTGTCTGTTGGTCGTTATAGAAACAAAACTTACTGGACGGATTTTAACGAAACTTGTAAGTAATAGTAGCTCGACATAATGGCTTCGCTACCCTGATGACAACAGGCAAGTAACTGGTCTGTTACCTGTCAGTTGCCACCGCCATGCGGGCCGGAGGTCATTAGCCCGCGGCTCAATTGGTAGCGACCCCTGCCTTCTGAGCCAAGGGTCGTGGGTTCGATTCCCACCCGGGACAAACATTCGTGTGATGAACACTTGTGTTTGTTCCGTGTCTGGGTGTTTATATTTGTATTTAAGTATTTATTTGTGGTACCTTCGTTGTTCTGATACCCATAACACAAGTGCTTAACTTAAGCTACTTACTTTGGGATCGGAGCAATGTATGTGATGTTTTCTGATATTTATTTACTTATATTTAAAAAAAATAATTGGCCGATTGGGATCTATAGGGTGGAGGTCCTTCCCCGGACGGGCGGCTCAATTCGAGCGATGATTCGCTATTCCCTACCTCTCTCATCATTATGCTTACCTATCACTTAAAAAAAAGTAGCACGTTTACTGATAACGATGTGGAGATAGATGTCGCGACATGTCGCTACAGACACGTTTGCTTACTTATTAACTGTCTCTTTCCAGGCGCCCTCTTCGGTGGCATGGCAGGCGGAGCGGCGATGCGGCACGGGCGACGCCGCGTGCTGTCACTAGCGGCGGCGCCCTGCAGCCTCTCCTGGCTGCTGACAGTGCTGGCCACCTCCGTGCGCATGATGTGCATCACCTCCTTCCTGGGAGGGTTCTGCTGCTCCATACTGACTATGCTGTCTCAGGTATGAAGTTAACTCAAGTCGCTACAAGCGTCTACCGCTCGCACTACGAATGAGGTAGCTATGAGAGCCTACCGCCGACACTACGGGAAAAGTGGCTACGAGAGCCTACCGCCCGCACTACGGGTGAAATAGCTACGAGGACTTACCGCCCGCACTATAGATGAGGTGATTACGAGCGCCTACCGCCCGCACTACGGATGAGGAGGCTACGAGAGCCTACCGCTTGCACAACGGGTGAGGTGTCTATGAGAGCCTACCGCCTGCACTACGGATGACGTGGTTATGAGAGCCTACCGCCCGAAGTGGCTAAGAGAGCCTACCGCTTGAACTACGGGGGAGGTTGCTACGAGCGCCTACCGCCCGCACTACGGGTGAGGTGGCTACGAGCGCCTACCGCCGCACTACGGATGACGTGGTTATGAGAGCCTACCGCCTGCACTACGGATGACGTGGCTATGAGCGCCTACCGCCCGCACTACGGGAGAAGTGGCTACGAGAGTCTACCGCTTGAACTACGGGGGAGATTGCTACGAACGCCTACCGTCGCACTACGAGTGAAGTGGCTAGGTACAAACAAACATACGGCTCAGTTCAAGCGAAGACTCGCTATGCCCTACTTGTCTTAATTAATACGTTTCAGATACCTAAACAGTGTTAATACAACGCTCCATGTGACCTCTTTCTGAAACTCACGAAGGTGCTACGCAAACTTTACATTGTTTTCCCAAAGTGCGAAGAAACTTCTCGAATTCTTAAACAAACAAGTCGAGCTCATTTCATTTTCATCGCGCCTTAAAACTAATAAATAATAAATTTTAGCGTTTAGTCGAAACTTAGCCGGGGCGCGTACCGAGACCCGTGTCCTTACAATTATTGGATTTTTGACACTTTCTCAGCTTAGTAATAAAATCCATTTCATGTCTTTACGCTTTTAGCTCTATAACGCGACAAAGCAAGCCGCAGATCTATTAAATTGCTTCACGTATGTAATAACTGAACGAGATAAAGACAGTTAAAGCAATTTTACAGACAGCGCCATCTAGTGGTACGGATACCGCGTCTCGTCTAATGTAGTGTAGGACGCCTTCAGACCAGGTGGAGTGACGATTTGCGCAGGACGGCTGGCAAGTGCTACTAAAGCCCAGGATCGATCGAAGTAGTGAACTATGGGAGAGGTCCAGTAGCGGACTGCGAGGTTCATAATCATAATCATAATCATAATATTTATTGCATTATGTGGTTACAAAAGATTACACAAATGGATAAGTACCTCACAAATGGATAAGTACCTCCAGTTGTTCGCCACTTAAGGCAAACATCTGGAGGATATACCTACCCATAATCGCCACGCTGGGCAGGCGGGTTGGATAATATACGGGAAGTAGCGAACATTGGGAGAAGCCTCGAGCAGTGGACTGATATAGGCTGATCATGACAATGATATATACAGCTAATATCCAGACTAAGCATACTGTCTAAGCACCCCGCTATCACTGTGTCAAAGGTAGCGTTAACTACCGCTAAACCAAACTAAATACATAGTCAAAAAACCGGCCAAGTGCGAGTCGGACTCTCGCACGTAGGGTTCCGTGCCACTATACAGCTAAATAAGTGTTTTTCTTTACGTTTTATTATATTGGAGTTAATTAAATTAAAAAATTAGGTAATTCGATTTATGACGTTTAAAAAAAAACTACTGTCTAGATTTCATTCAAACCAAATTTCGTTAGTAGTTTTTATAGTCATACACATCATATATTTTTTTTAGTTTTATCATGCTCATATTTTAGAAGTTACGGGGGGGGGGACACACATTTTACCACTTTGGAAGAGTCTCTCGCGCAAACTATTCAGTTTAGAATAAAATGATGTTAGTAACCTCAACATCATTTTCAAAAACCTATTCATAGATACCCCACACGTATAGGTTCGATGAAAAAAAATTTTTTCAGTTTCAGTTCTATGTATGAGGAACCCCAAAAATTTTGGATTTTTTTCTGATTTTATTTTAAAATCTTAATGCGGTTCACAGAATACATCTACGTACCAAATTTCAATAATGCAGCTCTTATAGTTTCGGAATAAACTGGCTGTGACATACGGACGGACAGACAGACAGACAGACAGACAGACAGACAGACATGACGAATCTATAAGGGTCCCGTTTTTGCCATTTTGGCTACGGAACCCTAAAAAGTAGGGAATGTTGATTATTTTCAATTGCTCTACCCAGTATAACGGTAAGCCAAGTTATCGCGCCAGTATTACGCTACACCGTACAATCCACGCTACATTATTGCCCGTAGCGTACAAAGCTCCGCTCGCATCAGGCGGCGGCTTTAAGCTCTGAGGGAAAACCCGCCATTTTGGGGAAAGCTCCAAACTCGGACGAACTTTTGGACTTTATCAATTATGTGTAGGGTGTGCAAGTAACGGAGATACTGCTGGGAAGATTCCTGAAATAATACAGGGCAATTAAGGTTGGGAATGTAATAACGTAGGTACTATAAAATATGTACTGTGTATATAGTACAGTAAATCTTACATCTTTCTAACCATTAGGCTGTGGAACTCTCTTCCAGCATACGTGTTGCCTTCTTCTTATAGCATTGGGTCTTTTAAACGGGGCGTGAAACGGCACTTACGGCCGTATTCACAAACGTTACTATGAGACGCGCGGACGCATAGTGCTATAATCCTATAGGTCTTTGAGTACCTGTGCGTTCGCACGACATAGTAAAGTTTGTGAATACGGCCGTTAAGCAGGCCGCCGGCAGGTTATAGAGGGAGCGATCCGTGTTGCACTAACTATATAGGCGTATTGTTGCGGAGCGCTTACAGTTTTTGGACTTGGTCGTCTATTTTAACTACTTTTTGGACGAAAAATACAAATAGCAGACTAAAACTGTCTAATTTAGGTCGTCCATCTTGTAGGGGACCGTCCCCTATTGCATTTTCCCTCTAGCGGTACCCAATCGAGAACTCGGAGAACAAAATATTAAATAATAACCCCAAGACATGCCACACTGGGCCACACAGCGCCACCTAGCCCCAAACTAAGCCGAAGTTTGTAATATAGGTACTAAACAACTGATAAACTTACTTAGATATTTTTTTTTGTAAATAAATACATATTTTACATAGAAAACACCCAGACCAATACAGACATGTTCATGAACACAAATGTTTGTACTGTGCGGGAATCGAACCCACGACCCTTGGCTCAGAGGGCAGAGAACCAAATGAGCCATCGAGCCAGTCGATTAATATTCAGTGTTATCCTACGAAAAACCCCAAAGCCATGGCCACAGTAATAATTGCGTCCTAAATATGCGGGCGGCTCGAAAATTAGTTTCTTTGGCAGATACGGACCCCGCTGCCACCAAAACTGATGCCCTATTACACAGTAACAGGGTTCATTATCTCTCGCCCCGATGCCCTTTGTAGATACGCGCGGACCACAAGTTAGAAGGAATTTTAATGACTGATCATCATTGTACTGATCCTAGATCATCTTGTTTGTAAGCGTTGTTTACTTTTACTCTAGTTTGTTCGGCGTAATTGCCTATAAGCATTAACTTAAAATTTTCGAATATTTAATTTGTCATAAAAGAGATAAATAAATAAATAATCCGGACTGGGCCACACAGCGCCATCAAGCCCCTAGGTAAGCCGAAGCTTGTACTATGGGTACTAGACAACTGATAAACTTAGATACCTTTTTTTTGTAAATAAATGTATATTATACATAGAAAACACCCAGAACAATACAAACAGACATGTTCATGCACACAAATGTGTCTACTATACGGGGATTGAACCCACGACCCTTGGTACGAGGTACGCTCTTTTTAGGGTTCCGTAGCCAAAATGGCAAATACGGGACCCTTATAGATTCGTCATGTCTGTCTGTCTGTCTATTGCACTCCACAACTAGACATAGGCCTCTCCAGCCGCTTGCGACATAGGGCAAACATCTGGAGGATATGCCCATAATAAGCCACGCTGGGCACGCGGCTTGGCGAACGCAGAGCGTAGCTCCTCGCTCCGGTGACGCTGCTGCCCGTCCCCGGCCTGTGGTATTTAGCTACGCCTTCAGTTGTGATGGTTATGTCGCAGTCATCTGGTTGAATCTGCTATTCAATTGAATGACTAGCGCGTTCATTGAATGACGACATTTAATTGAATGCCTAAAGGACAACTCGTCAAGTTATTGAACGAAACGTTCAACGTCTTGACTGAACGTCATTTTAGCATAGTCGTTGAATGGGTAAAAGCCGACTGTTTAATGTTTAGTTTTTAATTTTTCTTTAAAAGTATCCGGAGGCGGTGTATTATTAGGTAAAACCATGCTGTCACACTATTTTATTACTTATAAGTCAGTTTAAAGTAAATCTAATCAAAAAAATATCTACACTCAGGTGATCATGTTCGATGCCATATTTGTTTTAGTGACTACTAACGCCGCGCGGGAAAAAAATGAACTAAATTACAATCACTTGACTGCTTTTACGTCCGCTCTTTTCAAAGAGCTTTGTTTCAATCCGCTACCTAGTTGGACGTTAAGTGACGCGTGCTTAGTCAACATTCGGTCTAGTTATTCAATTAAATGTCGTCATTCAATGAACGCACTAGTCATTCAATTGAATAGGAGATTCAACCAGATGACTGCGACAGTTATACCGCCACCTTCAGTCGGTTAGTCGGTTGCCAACGCCTCGTTTGTTATTCGGCAGGATGCACCACGGGCAGGTGAGGTTGGCTTGGAGCGAAAAGGTGATAGGCCGCTCCCTTACATGCCTCTGCCACTTCAGCTTGTTATTTCAATGGGCTGAATGAATCCCGCGCTAGTGGTGTCGAGGCAGTCTTGGCCTAAGGTCCCATGACACCACCCATTAGGCGCCTGACGGAGGAACCGGGGTTTTTAGTGGGTATTCCCTGCCTCATTTCCATCCCGAGGCAGGGTGCCGCCCTTCCTTTCCTAAGGGCGGCGTGAGTCCCACATACCCTGTCACTCCCCCGGGTGGCGGGGATGCGTCAAGGCATTTTCCCCGGGTCAAAAAAAAAATGGGCTGAATGAATGAGATATGAGGTAATAGTGCTCGCCGGAGCTCGTGAGGCGAGTGCTGCATCGGCAGCTGGGGTTAGGATTAGGCATGGCGGTGGCAACTGACGACCAGTTACTTGCCAGTTATCGAAGCGACTTGGGCTTCTCTTTCGCTTTCCATCAGGTGCAGGGAAGCCATTATGTCGTGCTACTATAAGAACAATAGTAGGACTTACACAATTACGTAACAAAACATACAAAGGTTCACAATTATGTTAGTAGGATGTTATTACGCCCTACTATGAGCCTTCTGCCCTATAAATAACACCCGCAATAACATTTTATTGTCGCTCGTAAATCTATAGCCCGGACTTTATATTACTTGCAACAATATACCATAATTGCTTACTTGGTTTGAACCTTATTTTAAGCGGTTAAGATTCGAAATTATGTACCTATCTCTATACTAATTCTTTTAATTTTGGAGAAGAATACGAGAAATTTAGAATTTTAAAAAGAACACTTTATATTTCTTGGACCTTGCAACATAACGTTGTTTTTTTTTTTATAGTGGCTCGACATTATCTCTTCCCTACGCCTGATGGAAAGCGAAGCGAAGCGAGAAGTTTGCTTTAGATGGCGAACAACTGGAGAGGCCTATGTCCAGCAGTGGACTGCAATAGGCTGATGATGGATGATGATGATCACATTTACTCTTCTGCCTCCTCTTGCATAAAAAAAGCAGTGGACGTTTGCAGCCTGTAGATGATGATGATATACATTATATTTTGTATGATTCCAGGTGTACATCAGTGAGGTATCAGTTCCCGACATCCGAGGCTGTCTCAGCGCCGTCCTCAAAATCGTCGGCCATCTTGGCGTGCTCTTCAGCTTCACCATAGGCGCCTACCTGGACTGGCAGCAGCTTGCCCTCTGCATCTCCGCCGCACCACTCCTGCTCTTCTGCACAGTCCTCTACATCCCAGAAACACCGAGCTACCTCGTACTCATAGGAAAAGACGAAGAAGCCTACAAAAGTCTGCTCTGGTTGCGCGGCCCCAATTCAGATGTTGCTCAAGAGCTAGCCACTATTCGAACGAACGTGTTAGCTAGTAAAAACTTCAGCCAACGACAGAGCCAGATGTCTGGCAGTCAGCTCATAAACTCTCTAGACGTCAGGACTATGAACCGTCTGCTAGGACCCATCTTAGTCACTTGTGGCTTGATGATGTTCCAAAGGTTTTCTGGAGCTCACGCGTTCTCCTTCTACGCTGTTCCTATTTTCAGGAAGACCTTTGGTGGGATGAATCCCCACGGTGCAGCTATTGCTGTGTCCTTCGTGCAGCTGTTAGCGTCATGCCTTTCAGGATTGCTGATAGATACTGTTGGAAGACTGCCGCTGTTGATACTGAGTTCGGTTTTGATGTCGATGGCGTTGGCTGGTTTCGGGAGTTACGCGTATTATGAGGAGGTGCATCGCAATCAGCGAATCCAGAACGTGATGTTCCATCAGACTTTGGGGCAGAATGATTGGATTCCGTTGCTCTGTGTGCTGGTGTTCACGATTGCTTTTTCCTTGGGCATGAGCCCTATATCCTGGTTGTTGATAGGAGAGCTGTTCCCGTTGGAGTACAGGGCATTCGGCAGTGCTATGGCTATTGCATTCAGTTACTTGTGTGCGTTTGTAGGAGTGAAGACGTTTGTGGATTTCCAACAGGCATTAGGTCTCCATGGGGCATTTTGGTTGTACGCTTCTATAAGTGTAGGAGGTCTATGTTTTGTGGTCTGCTGCGTTCCAGAGACTAAGGGTAAAGATTTGGATGAAATGGATCCGAATTATGTGCAAAGTCTATCTCCTAAGAGGTAGATCGTTTAGGTTAGTCGCAGTTTACTTGGAAACATTTTGGTAGAACGTAGGTAGTGGAGTAATTAGGAGGATTAGAATTGGTGGTGGTGTAGAGATAGAAGGTTACGCTGATGGCTTTGTGTTTGGTTGGAAAATTGGTTTATGATTTGTCATCCTTTGAGATGAGATCTATATCACACAGTATCGTCATACCACTCCCTTAAATAATAAATATTATAGTGGAATTGAATTACAAAATATAAAATATAATATAATACCTATAATATATATAATAGAAATTATATCGATTCAAATTACAAGCAAAAAATTAAACTTTACTAATATTTTTGGAAAGGTGAAAAAATTACTTTAAATAAAATCGATAAGAGAGTCGTATTAGGTTATTTGGACTAAGCATTCAAGTGACCTCATGAAATCGTTTCCAAGTAAACAAGACTTTAATGTATTCCCAAATGTAGGAACAAAATATATCGAATCCACCGCAAAATTTGGGCTGTGCTTTTTAAATTTTTTAAGTAAAAAAATAAGAACGCCATGTAATTTTATGGTGGTCTTCTTAATTAGTAGGATTTAGTGGAAATAATAAATATGATAAAATCGCATATCGATAAATCCATATCTTCACATTTTGTTAAACGAACTCGAAATATATAAATACTGATGGTATTTCTCGTCATATAAAAACAGGACAGAAGTGTCTTTACGAAACATAATATTTATATTTTATCATCCATTAACCTTTATTATGTTTCTGAATTTATATTTTTACAAAATATAAAACTGTTTCACCTTGTTATTCACATTTTATATAATTTACAATGATCGTAATATAGTCTAACCATCATTATGATTAAATCGTTATTATTTCTGTAGAAAAAAATACTGAAAATCTAAAATAATAATATAAAATAACGAAAAATATTTTTGTTTAGTAAAAAATAATTATACCCATTATATTATCAACATTGCAGTGGTCCATTCTTTACCTCTTTGAATTAAATCCTTAGAAATTCTTAACACTAGGGGAAGAACAAGTAATATTTCCCTTGTTTGATTCAATTTAAAGATTTGAATTTGAATCTATTATATACTGGATAATATTTATCGAGCTTTCCTACCTGTACTCTATGACAATAATGAATAAGACAATAATATATTTAGTATAAATTATACTGTAATGATTTATATTGATTTAGATTTAGTGATTGTTCGTCCCGAAGTTATAGACTTTGGTTACAAGAATGAGTGTGAAAGTAGATAATTTTGGGTCTATGATTATGCTATGGATTTTGCAGTTTTTTGTGTACATGTATTATATTCACAATATTATAATAGAACAGGTTCGCATGGCAGTAGTAACAGAGTGATTGATGGTGGCTCGATGGCTCATTTGGTAGTGGCCTCTGCCTTTTGAGCCAAGGCGGTTTATTAATTATTCGTTAATAAATTTATTATTATTATTATTTATTATATGGTTACTTATCTGTTACCGCAGCGACTTGGGCTTCTCTATCACTATACTGTGTTACTATATAAAAAAGAACATACATAATGGAATTGTTTTTACCTCTAAGTTATTTACTATAAAATAAAATGCTTTTATTACACGCTTCATATAGGCAAAATATTATCTATCCAAATGTTTTCGGTGAAACGATTATCTTAAGGAATTAATAAGCTTAGAGCAATTGAATGTTTATGTCATTATTTAAGCGATAATAATTATGATTCATTTCAGAATATTATTACAAAAAGAGTCTTCTCTGCTTTCAGAATTTGGTCATTTGTTTCTTTTCTACTCAAAATTATTACGGTATTAAAACCTACTTTTAGGGGAACAAACAATTTTCATAGCGTCTTATAAAACTTATGAAGTAAAATTACTTATTGTGTGTATTAGTAAATATTGCAATTTTAATTAGAAATAATTTAATTTGTTATAAATTGACAGTGAATTTTCTTAAATTTATCGATCGATAAGATAACTAGGTACCTTTTAGCAAATAATGAAGCTTTATAGATGTAAGTAGAAGAATGGTGATAATAAATGGCGATTAATTATTTAAAATTGATTTGCAGTGATATAATTTAAAAAAAGGCTATTAAGCCTATTACCGCTGAGGAAGAAGACACAAGAGAAATGACGAGTATATTGTTTTCGACGCATTTAAACGTCACCGGCGTTCAAAGGGTTAAACACATTATTTTCTATGCCGCGTGTGTTCTTGCGATTTTTGCAGCTATTATTTGTATAATTCTATTGACTAATTGATTATTATTAATTGCCTACATTTGCTCATTATTATACTTGATTTCGTCACAACTATAGAGTTGATTTCTATTTAGTATAAAACAATGTATAATACCGACTATAGCTACAAATATAAAGTTAAATTTATAACAAAGACTAAATTTATCAATACCTACAATATAGCCACAACACGATATTGGGTACTAGCACCATAATTAATAATAGGTATTAATTAATAACTGTGGGAAATAATATAAATAAACTTTATTATAATCGTCAGTGCCCATGAGACCAACCACGGTTGTAACTATATTCTCCAAAAATAACTGTTTATGTATAGAAATTAAATATTTGAAATGAATAATTGATAATATTATACATTCATGTTGCTGTTAAAATCAGTTGCGATTGTTGTGTCAATCTGTATAATAAATAAATATTATATAATTTAGAAGGCCTAAACCCCCGCAAGTTAAATAATAAACGTTATAATTTATTAGAACGGACATAAACATAATTTGCTGATAGATTTCTTGCTCAATAGTATATTATTTCAAAAAATCATAAGGAAAAATGATAATAAATGAATTAATGAACTAAATTAATAGACAAAATAATAGGTTGTGAATTTATACATTTTCTAGATTTTTATAATAACGACGTTTAATATTTATTAAAAATATAAAAATATAGCGTTGCTTCTTATTATTGTTGTAAGTTCCCTTTGAAGTCGCTTGCTTGCATATTATAGAATGTTATAATAATTATGAACATAATAATATTGTAATGTTAAGTATTACACTATCGTTGCGTTGATTTATTTTCTTTGTAACAATAAATGTAGCTAGTAAAAACTTAGTTAAAAGAATTTTAGTTTACTAGAGCTACTAAACATTATTTTTTTCCTGAATCGTTACTTATATAATTAGATGTAAGGCTTAGCCTTTTTAGCTTACGTGATGTGGTAGTGAAGTGTGCCTGTCATAGGTTCTATTCCAATTTCTAGATCTAGGCAAAAACAAATACTATCTATGAGCTAAGAGTTATAAATTATTATCTACATTTATTATGTGTGTATAAAATCCAGTCATATCTACTATCAGAAAATTCTTTCTACGAATAATAATTTATCCGCTATTAGTTACGGATAATAATAAAGCTATTATGAAAACGAAGACAATAAATTGGGACAAAATTACGTTCGTTATTTTACAAAATAATAAATTGTAGAAATTAAGATAGAATGGCTTTAATTAGCTTAGTGTTTCCTTGAAAGACTATAGATTGTACAAAATAATTTAAATAATGTACTAATTTAAAATTCTATTATAGCCATAATATTTCTCCGTAAATAGATTCTAACGTTTGCAACGAAATCTCTATTTTTCATTTAGACTCTTGAGGCGTGCGACATCAAACAATTATGACAATAATATAAATATTAACAATAATGATTATTATTATAATAATCAAACTTATTTTATAATTCTCTCTAGTTCTAGAACTCTCAATGGTTTGTCATCTAATACTTTACTTCTAGATGATTTATGTAAGCAATTAATGCTGGAAATGCCTAAATAAAGTAAACACTAGATTGATTTGTTAAATCGTTGTTTTATTTTTATCAGTGAATTTCAGATTGAGAAAAAAACTTCAGTCATCAAATAGGGGGAGGTCCCCCGGTTTCGGACACTTAAGGAATAGTTGAAATAAATCGAAGACATTTAATTATGTAATTTGTTTATTTATGTTATTATTACTCTCAATTATATACTTAATCATGACAGGTATATAATAAGTCTCAAATGTAATTTGAAATGTACTTATAAGTAATTAGAAACTAACACTATGAAAATAACACTCTGGAAAAGGTCCCCTACTTCCGGACGGTATTCTTTTCGTTAATTATTTGACTTCAAACTTACTTTTTATCATTAGATAATATAACAAATGATAGTTGAACAAAACATATATGAAATCTTAATCAACTTTGGCAATGACCAGTAACATTTTCTTTCAATCTTTAATTTTTAATCGTCCAACCTTCAAAATTCGCAAATGTAGCTATGTGAGCCTTTTTCAACATCAGCACACGCTTCATGAAGACATTCATTGCAAGCTTGACAGCGAATCCAATCTTCTTCATTATTATCTGGGCAAATCAGACAAACTGTAACATTTTTGGTCCCTTATGTTGATGACTTTGGTTTTTCAAGAACTGTTTTCTTTGGTGTTGCTGTCAGTTTCTTGCTTTTTTATTTTTGTTTGGTCATTAGTTTTCTTACCTTGAAACTGTTTTATTTTAACCACAGTAGGCTTATTCCTTAATGATTTATTTTCAGCAAGCGCATTTTTGTAAGGAGAGGATGTTAAGATTTCACTTTTCTCAGCCTTACGTCGACAAAATCCGGCTCGTTTTGCTGCAGCGTTTGGAATAGGAGACAACTGATGGATCGAGACAATGTCTTTGCTTGTTGACGGTTGTGTATCATCATTATCCAATAAATAATAACCTTACTGGAACAATAAAATCGATTGTTAATACTGTCCGGGTTGGGGGACGTTTGAAATGTCCGATCTTAGGGACCCTTAGATATGTCAAAGAAAAAATCTCACTAGTATTATATGTTAATAATTACAAAAATCAAAATAAATAACAAGAGATTAGTAACACAACAATAATAATCAAGTATAATAAAAATGTTTTCGTACTTAGATTACTGTCTATATACGCCTAAATATTACTCGAAACAAAAATTTTACTCACCTCAAAATGTAAATCACGCTGCACGGCGAACGAGTCGGCACTGGCCGTTGGTCGGCACCCCCTGCACTTCTCTTGTATATGGCTTACTAAAGGTCACATAAGTAACAAATTGGCGCACTTTTTTGAACCGGTACAGACTTTGTCCGGCTTTAGGACCTGTCCGTGGTTACGGGACTTCCCCCTATACCTAATTGCATCATCTTCCAAACATGAAATCTGAAACATAGTTGCATTTTATTTTATCTTTTTCTTACCTATACAGTTAGAAAGTGACAAAACTTACATACTTACCTATCGGAACTAAAGTCCCAGTCATGACTCTAAAAACCAATCACCTAATTTTATTGATCGGTTCGTCATAAAGGTGTGGACAGCGCCATCTATTATAATGATCTAATACTAAAATGACCACCTCTCTGTGTAAACGCGGGATGTAATGACATGCTTTTAGCATTAGAATCGAACGATTACTTTATTTTATTCTTCTCATAGAGGGCGCTACTTACCACAGTTTCATTTTTATACCACAAAAATGTTTCAGCACACCTTAATAAAATTATTAAAATTAGCTAACAATTCACGAACTTAATCTATATTATCACTTAATAGAGATAACTAATATTACACGGCGCGTAGTAAAAATATATTTTTGATTAAAATTTGACCCTTATTTTTTATTATTGGGATCCATTCTTCTTTCGATTCTGAACAAAGTACCTAACTAATTTTCACTGCCATGTTGTATTTTACTATATCCCATTAAAAACATTTTCATGTTACATTACAACTCATGGTTCAATGGTACAGTACAACTCATTACCTCATGGTTCGCACTGTCAGAAAGTTATAGAACCTCACGTAGACTAGAGGAATCAAACCACGGAATCAAATCCACGACCACTGTGTGAGAGGCAGCGTTCACTGACACTGAACCCAAATGGTCGCTAAAACATCATCAGCTTATTGCAGTCCACTGCTGGACGGACGTAGGCCTCTCCAATGGTTCGCCACATAACGCAAACACATGCTCGTCTGCCGCCTTTCGCATAAATAAAACATCTGACTTATTATTCTACCTACCCATAATCGCCACGCTGGGCAGACGGGTTGGTGATCGCAGGGCGAAGCTTCTCGCTCCGGTGACGCTGCTGCCCGTCATCGATCTTCGGTATTGACGCCTTCAACTGTGATGGTTGTACCGCCACCAGTCGGTTGCTAGCGCCTCATTTGTTATTCGGCAGGATGCAACACGGGCATTTGTGGTTGGTATGGGACGAAGAGATAATAGGCCGCTCCGTTACATCCCAAAAACACCATTAAAAGTCTACTAAAATTGATTGTTACCTTATTTATTTATCATCTGTATAGGAGTGCAAGGAACCAGTGATCCAAACTTCCTATAAGCTTCTACTACATTGAATTCACCCCATAACACGAGACACGAGGGGTAGTCGACGGTGTGAAGGCGTGTGAATCGCCGATAAGGGTAGCAGGGGGAATCGTTGAGAGGGTGATAAATAACAGTTTAAAGTATAATCTGTTGACTTTTGCCTCTAATATGGGCAGTGTTGAGAATTGATTTATTCTTTACTAGTCAACCATTGGGCTTAGAAACAACAAAAGTGTAGGTGGTATACCTACAGCAAAGTTAATAATTATTATGTGTAAATTAAAAATGCACATGATGCATTAATCTATGATATCAAAATGGATCGCTGAATGTGTTGGTAAGCGCACAATAACGCCTGGACCAATGGGCCTGTTTCCGTAAAAAATGTAATTAGTCCGTCTTTTAGATTGTTCAAAAATAAAAGACACGTATTTTTTCATTTGTAAATTAGACCAAAAATAACAAAGATATAGCCCGTTAAAATTACGCGTGACGTCACAGAGTGGGAGTTTTTTCGCCACTAAGTAACGTCAAAGACCCCCACTCCTAAATTTTGATGCCTTGTATCTTTGTTATTTTTTTTTTAAATTAAAAAAGGAAAAATACGTGTCTAATATATTTTTATAATCTAAAATACGGACTAAATATAATGTAATTATTTTGACCCTGGAAACATCCCCATTTGGCCAATTTAAATGTTCGTTGAAGTTCAAGGATGGTTTTTACGGCGAGAAAAAATCGAACCGTTGACCATTGTCACAGCGACTTGGGCTTCTCTTTCGCTTTCCATCAGGTGTAGGGAAGCTATTATGTCGTGTTTCTATAAACAAACTTACATAGGTAGATACTTAGATAATCCTCTTGCAGAAATTCGCTCATTTGAAAATTTTAAGAGAGTTAGAGCATAGCGAATCTTCGCTCGAATTGAGCTGCCCGTCCGGGGAACGACCTCCACCCTATAGAATACCGCAGTCAAATGACCTCCGGGTCGTGTTTCTGCTGGTGAGTAAGGTCTCCGGAGCTCGTGGGGGGCTAGGGTTGGGCCGGCATGGCAGTGGCAACTGACAGGTAACTAACCAGTTACTTGCCAGTTGTCACAGCGACTTGGGCTTCTCTTTCGCTTTCCATCAAGCGTAGGGAAGTCATTATGTTGAGCTATTATAAAAAAAAAATCTCACTAGAGACAAATACTCTTTCTGCTACACTTCGATCCGTACCTACTTCATTTAATCCTCTAGCAGAAATTGGCTCAGAAGATACAAGAGCTCATTCTGTTACGCTTCGGTCCCTACTTTTCAAGAAAGTAAGTAAAAAAAATACGGAGATTAAAAAGTAATTAAGTGCTCCCTTAGATGGTTAAAACCTTCAAATTAATTAACAGCCAAGATTTGTCGGTAGTTAATCTCTTTTGATCTACGGAAAAATTTGGGGATTCACTTTTATACCTTTAAAACTGTCACATTGTGTATTTTAAGTCTAAACCATAAGACGTGATTGTTTTTAACCTGCACTGACTTAAAAGGCTTGTTGGGCTAAAAAATAAAAGACACGTATTTTTTATTTGTAAATTATTTTTATTTTTTCCCGTTTTTTAACATTTTCAATTATTTCTTCGCTCCTAATAGTTGCAGCGTGATGTTATATAGCCTAAAGCCTTCCTCGATAAATGGTCTATTCAACACAAAAAAAAATTCAAATCGGACCAGTACTTAGTTCCTGAGATTAGCGCGTTCAAACAAACAAACTCTTCAGCTTTATAATATTAGTATAGATGAGGTATGTAAGGGCCAAAGGTGATGCTATGTTTATGTATTTCCCCAAGTTTATTTCAAATTAGCAACTATCATTAGTGTACCTACAATTAACTGTTTTGTAGGTTATTGAATTGAGCCGCCCGTCCCGGGGAAGGACCTCCACCCTAAGTATAGAATACCGCAGCCAAATGACCTCCGGGTCGTGTTTCTGCCGGCGAATAGGGTTTCCGGAGCTCGTGGGGGTTTGGGTTGGGTCGGCATGGCGGTGCCAACTGACAGGTAATTGACCAGTTACTGGCCCGTTGTCACAGCGACCCCCAAAAATTTATTGTTTTTTCTTTTATGTTTGTATGAAAATCTTTATGCGGTTAACCGAATACATCTACTTACCAAGTTTCCACAGTATAGTACTTATAGTTACGGGTTCCGTTTTTGCCATTCGGCTACGAAACCCTAAAAAGCAATCTTTAGGTAGGTATATAGTAATAAGGACACTTATCTTAATCTGAAAGTATTTATTTACACAATCCAATTACAAAAACTCATTCAACCAGAGAGAGAGAAAAGTAATAATCACAGATTACAATCTGTGTTCTCCTCTAACAATAGGTACCTACCTATCTTTCTTTCTCTACTTGAAGATAACGGGTCAGATGAAGTAGCATTGACTGTTAACCCTTAACCACTATGCCGTCCTACTATGTATTTGATTCAAGTATAATATTACAATTCTACACATAGGTACGAACCATAATGGCATGATTAGAGTTTCTCATCATCATCAGCCTATTGCAGTCCACTGCTGGGCATAGGCCTCTCCAGTTGTTCGCCACTTAGGGCAAACATCTGGAGGATATACCCATAATCGCCACGCTGGGCAGGCGGGTTGGCGATCGCAGGGCATAGCTCCAATGACGCTGCTGCCCGTCATCGGTCTATGATATTTAGCTACGCCTTCTATCGTGATGGTTAACCGCCACCAGTCGGCTTGCCAGAGCCTCGTTTGTTGTTCGGCAGGATGCACCACGGGCAGGTGAGGATGGCTTGGAGCGAAAAGGTGATAGGTCGCTCCCTTACATCCCTATCAATATTTATATTTGTGTGTATAGCTTTATCGGCATAATCCGAGTTTCTACTCTAATCTTAATAATTCATACACAACGTACATAGTTAATTCTTTAACTATGTATGTTGTCTCCAAGTGATGATTGTTAATCTTATTTCTAACGAAGTCGCAACATTGTGTGGTATAATTTGTGATACGCTGTTAAAAGCGTTGTGATATTAATACAGCTTAGTTTGTATTGAGTTAACTATGGAGTATCTCGGACGTGGTGGCATTGGCAAGTGGGTAAGTTTGTATATTTTTTACAACAAAGTTTATAGAGTTCTGGGGCCTACTACAGAAAACGAAAACGATCGTTCGTTGAACGGATCGCGTATTTTTGCCCCCTAAATCCCTCTCATTTGTCCCTCCCGTGTTCGAATACACGAACTAAAATTCGTCAACGTCGATTTTCAACAATTTAATTGATATACATATTAGAACACGGGAGGGACAAATGAGAGGGATTTAGGGGTCAAAAATACGCGATCCGTTCAACGAACGATCGTTTTCATTTTTTGTAGGCCCCTGGTACCTATCTTATTATAGGTTACCTGTTGAATCTGGTTTCCTCTCCCCTAAAGGTTGTCTGGAAGAGATCGCTATTAGCGATAAGACCGCCTAAATTGTACTTTGTTTTTGTTTGTAATGTGTTTTCCCTGTAATTTCTGTGTTTTCGTGCAATGAAGATTTTCTATCTATCTATCTATCTTATAAAACAGTTTTACAATAATTGCTTACAACTATAACTTATCATCATCAGCAGCCTATTAATTGCAGTCCACTGCTGGACATAAACCTCTCCAGTTGTTCGCCACTTAGGGCTAACATCTGGATGATATACCCATAATCGCCAGGCTGGGCAGGCGAGTTGGCGATCACAGGGCGTAGCTTCCCACTCCAGTGACGCTGCTGCCCTTCATCTGCCTGTGACATTTAGCTACGCCTTCAATCGTGATGGTTATACCGCCACCAGTCGGTTGCCAGCGCCTCGTTTGTTATTTGACATGATGCACCACGGAGGCCGCTCCCTTACATCCCTATCAATATTTATATTTGTGCGTATAGCTTTATCGTCATCATCGTCTCTTGAATAATAAATGATTAATTAATTCGCAAGCAAAGCCACGGCACGCGCCTAGCACACTCCCTCATATCTATCGGATTAGGAGAGCAACTCAAACAGTGGTATCGTTTGATTGTTACGAATTAATTTTTAATCTAGTTTTCTCATCATATCGCTTTCGTTAAGACTGTGAAAGTAATCTAAATTATCCTAGGAACTTGTTTATTTATTATTGTAGAAAGAATTTTATACCTCGATAACAGATTCGCCATGTTTTAGGGGCTTAAAGACACTAGCGTGGCTGGGCCGTAAAGTTATATAGAAAAGAAATAAACCATATTTATGGATAGATTGACTAGACTAGACTTTGACTCTTTACTGCACACCTTACAAAATTTGGGGATTTTAATTATGCACAAAACGTGTACTTATACCTATAATTGGCGTAAAATTTTAGGCGTACAGAAATGTATCGCGTACTAATGTATTATTAATTTTTATCACGTACGACTATTGCTTATAACAATAATGAAAAAATTACTTAAATTTAACTCATATGCACATGTCATTTTTTTCAGATAGTCTACCTAATTCTTGCGCCGGTATTTCTCCTAATCTCACTTATCTTCTACTACATATACTTGGCTAAGCCCCCACCCCTTCCTGTATTGGACCCTGATGCGTGGTGGGGACCAGAGGCATTACGGGAAAAGCAGGACATCAGCATTCGACCTTTCAAATTAGAATTTAAAGATGATGTAAGTTTTATAAAGATAAATAGAAACTTCAGGTCTAAATCATATTTTTTTTTTCATTATTTTTAAAATTCGAGTGGGGTAGCGCTTGACCCGTGGCTTGACCGCAACTCGCCTGATCTCAAGCGATGTTGAGTCTAAGGTGGAGCGCACATGAGTGACGTCAAAGACCCCCACTCCTACATTTTGATGCCTTGTATCTTTGTTATTTTTTATTTAAATGAAAAAAGGAAAAATACGTTTCCAATATATTTTATCAGCTGTGCCCGCGGCTTCACCCGCGTTGCCCCCCATTTTAGGGAAGTGGGCGGTTAGAAAGGGGGGAAAAGTAGCCTATGTTACCTACTCTTAGACAGACAGACACACTTTCCCATTTATAATATTAGAAAGGATAATTTAAAATACGGACTAAATATAATGTAGTTATTTTGACCCTGGAATCATCCATCCAAGAGTGGTGACTTAGGCAAATCCCCCCAAATGACACTTGTCATTGGGGGGGGGGGGGGGGGGGGGGGAGGGTGGCTATACCCACCAGTGGACGATTGCAAGCTGATAACAATGATGTTTTACAGATGATACAAGACCTAAGAAGACGTTTACGTAACACTCGTCCGTTAACGCCTCCTTTAGAAGACATTGGCTTCCAATACGGATTCAACACCAAGGAACTGCGAAAATGGCTGGAATACTGGGCGGAGAGCTACAACTTTACCGCGGAGAGATATACATGACAGATATCCTCAATACAAAACGAATATCAAGGGTTGGATATTTAATTTCGTCAGGGTAAAGCCGGAGGTGAGTAATACTGTTATTCTAAAATAAAAATACAATAAAATAAAATAATTATTTCTGCAAATAGATTTACAAGTAAATTCTTTTGCACGTCAAGTTTTTTTTCTCTACTAGCACTTCGGTGATGAAATGGTGTGTTCTCTTTGATGGAACTTGGCTGATACGCTCCCGTGTCTCTAAGTTTGATTTGAAGAGATATTCACAATTTGAAAATGTGTTACCTAGCCATAGGAGAAAATTTATGTGTCCTCTCTTTTTTTGTTTTTTTTTTTGGGACATATTTATTTCATTTATAGCATCCTGTAATTCTTCTTGAATTGCACAACATGTACCTAATAAACTACAATATTAATACAAAAATAATAATATCAAACCACATCACATACATTGCTCCGATCTAATATAAGTAAGGAGCTTCAGCACTTGTGTTATGGGTATCAGACAACGAAGGTACCACAAATAATATACTCAAATACAAATATAAACACCCAGACACGGAACTCACACAAATGTTTGTCTGAGTGGGAATCGAACCCACGACTCTTGGATCAGAAGGCAGGGGTCATAACCAATTGTGCCACCGAGCCAGTCGCATAAATAATAATATGTAGTGATGATTTTTTTTTCAATTCAATTCAATTCAAAATCATTTATTGCTTGTCACATTACAAAATAACAGAAGATGGAACATTGTGAAAGGTATACAAGTGACACCCTGGAAGGGCGCAGCAAATTAATACATACATCAAATTACACAATTACATTAACTACCTAATTAATCAATTACACATTCTGAAAAATTAGATTTCCATAGAGCACTCATTATTACAAACATCAATATTATATTTTAAACATTTTTGTCATTGAAAAATTCAATTGTTTTATTATTTTTATTTCAGATTCCGCCAGGCAAGGAAATCCAACCCATTCTAATTCTCCATGGATGGCCCGGGTCTACCAGGGAATTCCATGAGGCCATACCCCATCTAACAGCGGCAGCTGACGACAGAGACTTCGTCTTGGAAGTCATTGTACCAAGTCTGCCGGGATTTGGGTATTCTGATGTGAGATACTAATAATTCTATAGAACAAATCATCTCTTCTATGGATGTAGTAGAAGATAAATAATGAAATGAGAGAGGTAGGGCATAGCGAATCTTCGCTCGAATTGAGCCGCCCGTCGGAGAAGCACCTCCACCTCCACCCTATAGAATACCGCAGCCAAATGACCTCCGGGTCGTGTTTCTGCCGGTGAGTAGGGTTTCCGGAGCTCGTGCGGGGCTGGGGTTGGGCCGGCATGGCGGTGGCAACTGACAGGTAACTGACCAGTTACTTGCCTGTTCTCACAGCGACTTGGCTCTCTTTCGCTTTCCATCAGGCGTAGAGAAGCCATTATGTCGAGCTACTATAAAAAAGAAAAAAATATATCACGGACAGCAACGATTAACTGGGTACAACCACGCAGTTAAACGCTGCCAAATGACGTGTTTCTGCCGGTGAGTAAGGTTTCAGGAACTCGTGCAACTGACAGGTAACTGACTAGTTACTTGCCCGTTGTCACAGTGACTTGGGCTTCTCTTTCGCTTTTCATCAGGGAAGCCATTATGTCGAGCTACTATAAAAAAAAACCTACAGCAGTCGCCAACCCGCCTGCCAAGCGTGGTAACTAATCAAATCCTCTAATCCACTGCTAGACTCTCCAAATGTTCGCCGCTTAGGGCAAACATCTGGAGGATATACCCATAATCGCCACGCCGGGCACTCATTAAAAATATACTCACCTCAGGGAACAGTGTGACCATGATATTGCATATAACGCTGCCCCAATCTCCACCTTGGATGTAGAACTGGTTGTATAACTGGCTTGGATGTAGAACTGGCTGGTTGGATGTAGATTGAAAGCGAAAGAGAAGCCCAACTTGCTCTGACAACGTTCAAGTAACTGGTCAGTTACCTGTCAGTTGCCACCGCCACGCCGGCTACACCCTCACCCCCCACGAGCTCCGGAAACCCTACTCACCGGCGGAAACATAAACGAACAAAATCAATTCCAATCTTATTGATGCCTTTTTAACCGACTTCTAAAAAGGAGGTTTTTATAGTGGCTCGACATAATGGCTTCCCTACGCCTGATAGAAAGCGAAAGAGAAGCCCAAGGCGCTGTGACAACTGGCAAGTAACTGACCAGTTACTTGCCTGTGGTCACATCAGGCGTGGGGAAGCCATTATATATAAAAAAAGAGAGACTGACTTTTGAACATTTCCACAGGACATCCTCGGCTTTCATACAAATCTACCGATCACATTCTCCCCAAAAGCTCCACTCGTCTTGACCATTTTCGCCTACTTCAAGTCCCTCCTAGTAGACCAGGATGTGGCAGACCGGGTCTACCCGCTATCAAAGACATTATCTTTCGTGATTGAAGAGTCAGGCTACTTCCACATACTAGCCACGAAGCCCGATACTGTTGGTAAGTCTTTTTGCTCTATACAAAAGTAAATAACCCTAGATATGCCACGTTGGATCACACAGCGCCATCTAATCCCAAGCTAACAAAAGATTGTGCTATGGATACTGGATAACTGATAAATTTACTTCATCATCAGCCTATTGCAGTCCACTGCTGGACAATTGGCCTTTTCAGCTGTTCACCACTTATACGCTAATACGCTCGTTTCTTGAAGGTTCCCAAGTCGTAGCGTAGCTGTTCGGAAAGACTGTCGCAGAAAGTTTTTTTTCTGTATTTTGTGCAATAAAGATAGTGCAATAATTTATAATAATAATAGACTGCTCACATGATTTTTCATTATCAGCCTATCACAGTCCACTGCTAGACATAGGCCTCTCCAGTTGTTCGCCACAGGGCAAACATCTGGAGGATATACTTACCCATAATCGCCACGCTGGGCAGGCGGGTTGGCGATCGCAGGGACCGGTGACGCTGCTGCCCGCCATCGGTCTGTGGTTTTTAGCTACGCCGTCAATTGTGATGGTTATACCGCCACCAGTCGGTTGCTAGCGCCTCGTTTGTTATTCGGCAGGATGCACCACGGGCAGGTGAGGTTGGCTTGGATCGAAATGATGATAGGCCGCTCCCTTACATCCCATGATCTTTGCGAGCTGATTAATAATGGTGATCTTTCAGGAATTGCTATGGCTGATTCTCCGGCAGGCCTTGCTGCTTTCATCTTAGAAAAATTCAGTGCAGGCAAGTGCATAGAGCATACATGGAATAATCTGTATTAAATCATATTCATCATCTTCGTCAGCCTATCGCAGTCCACTGCTGGATATAGACCTTCCCAGCTGTTCGCCACTTTGGGCAAACACCTGGAGGCTTTACCCATAACCGCCACGCTGGGCATGCAGGTTGATTGGGAAGAAGCTTCTCGCTCCGGTGACACTGCTGCCCGTCATCGGCCTCTGGCATTTCACTACGCCTTCACGACCGAAGTTTGTACCGCCGCTATGGTTATACCGCCACCAGTCGGTTGCCAGCGCTTCGTTTGTTATTCGGCAGGATACTCCACGGGCAGGTGAGGGTGGCTTGGAGCGAAAAGATGATAGGTCATCCATCCCCAAAAAGCTTAGCCCTCGCCAAATCTCTCAGTTTGGGAAGCCGACCCTGAGACAATCGGGAAAAAGGCTAGGATGATGGTTGTGTGACATTTATTTATTTACTAATAAAGACATCTTCTTAGGCACCAACCCAGCATACCGAGGCTTGCCAAGCGGCGGTATAGAGTCTCACTTCACCAAAGACCAGCTCTTGGATAACCTGATGATGTACTGGGCCCCCAACTGCTTCACGGGAACCGGGAGACTCTACGCCGAATCATTTACTGCGGAAGCTTTGAAATCGCAAATTTATATGGACGAGTGAGTAATGAGTACATAATATGTAATTTTTTTGTCAGTTGTATGCAGGACGGCTGGCAAGTGGCATTGGGAGAGGCCTATGTCCAGCAGCACAGTGGACTGATAAAGGCTGATGACTTTCCTTCTTTCTTTTTTTATAGTACATGACTTAATGGTTTCCCTATGCCCGATGGAAAGTGAAATAGAAGCCCAAATAGCTGTAACAACGGACAAATAACCAAATCAAACATTTATTATATAATATTATATTAGACGGAAAGCTACTATCATCATAATCAGCCTGTTGCAGTCCACTGCTGGACATAGGCCTCTCCAGTTAGGGCAAACTTCTGAAGCTGGCGATCGCAGGGCGTAGCTTCTCGCTCCGGTGGCGCTGCTGCCCGTCGTCTTTGTTATTAACGTGTGCTACGCCTTCAATTGAGATGGTTATAACGCCACCAATCGGTTGCCAGCGCCTCGTTTGTTATTCGGCAGGATGCAACCCGGGCAGGTGAGGTTGGTTGGCTTGGAGGGAAAAGATGATAGGCTCCTTACATCCCACTAAGGCTAACTATGCTATATCACAATAAAAATCTTTATTATTTTCCAACAGCGTTCCCACCACAGTTCCAACTTGGGCACTTCAAGTTAAACACGAGATTCTTTACTACCCACCCGCAGTACTGAGGCTGAAATATAAAAATCTGATGGGAGTTACGACGTTTCAAAATGGAGGACACTTTATAGCCTTAGAACTACCAATGGAATTCTCCAAAGATGTTTTGAACGCTATCAAAGAGTTTCAAAAGTTCTGGAAGGATGTAAAGAAATCGTGATTTTGTATGTATTAAGTTAATAAAACACATAAATTTACAAAATGATTAGGAACTTAATAAAGACGAAAATAAGACTTATTAAACTACTATTTGTTCTCAATTTATTTTTAAATTGCTAAATCAAAGATCCTTCTATAATCCCAAAAGTCGATTTTTGTTTCACGGCAAGAATACCTTGTCTTGTAGGTCTGTATGTTGCATTACGCATTGCCTATAAATAATTTTCCTTTTAATATAAAGTCCGTCATAAAAATACTAGCAAACTGTTATGCAGAAGATTAGTATCTTCTATATGAGTGAGCTGTGAGAACTTATACGCTGTATCATATAGCTAGCAAGCTGTGACTACGCGTATAAGTATAACATGAATTGGCGATCTTAAATCAGTTAAATAGCACATAATAAGGAAAACAGGATGATTATTATGACATAAGAAAGTAGTGCAGTTCAAATGTGGTGTTTTAAATGATAATGTCCTCTCAAAATGACCACAAAATAGGGTCGATGACCAACCAACGTAGCCGAAACTGAAGTTACCCGAGCCTGAAACGGATCCAGTCTAAAATTTGTTACGTAATTAAGTAACAGTTATCAGAAAGAATGGTGGTATCTTCTATCTATCTTCTATCTATAATCCTACTATCCTACTTCCTACTAATATTATAAACGCGAAAGTTTGTTTGGATAGATGGATGGATAGATGGATGGATGTTTGTTCCACTTTCACGCAAAAACTACTGAACGGAATTTAATGAAACTTTACAGGAATATAGTTTGTACATCAGATTAACACATAGGCTATGTTTTATACGAATATTCACGCGGGCAGAGCCGCGGGCAGCAGCTAGTAAGTATATAAAACTCAAAGGTGACTGACTGACATAGTGATCTATCAACGCACAGCCCAAACCACTGGACCGATCGAGACGAAATTTGGTATGCAGGTAGATGTTATGAAAGGATTTTGATGAATTCTACCCCCAAGGGAATAAAATAAGGGATAAAACTCTATTCCATGCCGACGAAGTCGCGGGCACAGTTATTTACAGATATACTGGTATATTTTAATACATTGTTATTAATTGACGTAACATTATTGTTACAAAGTAAACATTTGATTGTTGCATGAACCTGTTTGAATGCATTTACATCAAAGTGCACTTATTTGCAATTATCTAGAAATAAATGCAATTTATTTACAATGTCTCGTAGTACTATTGGATTTGCCTTGAACTTAAAATCTGAAATCATCATCAGCCTATTGCAGTCCACTGCTGAACATAGGCCTCCCCAGTTGTTCGCCACTTAGGGCAAACATCTGGAGGATATACCCATAATCGCCACGCTGGGTAGGCGGTTTGGCGATCGCAGGGCGTAGCTTCTTGCCCCGGTGACGCTGCTGCCCGTCATCAGTGTGTGGAATTTAGCTACGTCTTCCATTGTGATGATTATACCGCCACCAGTCGGTTGCCAGCGCCTTGGTTGTTATTCGGCAGGACTTACTTCGGCGGCTTTACTGTAAAATAGATCATTCATTTAACACACAAGTCATTTGATACGGATATTATAATTTCATTTTCAGAAAAACCGGCCAAGTGCGAGTCGGACCGTACCACTATACAGCTAAATAAATGTTTTTCTTCATTTTTTATTATATTGGAGGTGATTAATTGAAAAAAAATTAGATAATTTTATTTATGACGTTTAAAAACAAATCTACTGACTAGATCTCATTCAAACCAATTTTCGTTAGTAGTTTGCATAGTTCACATTATATATTTTTTTCGGTTTTATCATGTGCACACATTTTACCACTTTGGAAGAGTCTCTCGCACAAACTATCAGTTTAGAAAAAAATGAAACTTCTGGAGGATTGCGTGGCGATTATGGGTATGTCCTCCAGAAGTTTGCTTTAGGTGGCGAACAACTGGAGAGGCCTATGTCCACCAGTGGACTGCAATAGGCTGATGAAGATGATGAGGTACCTAAATGTCCGAGATTTGTTAACCGATTTGAAAAAATATTTTTTTTGACGAAAGGGTGTTCCTAATTGGTCTTCCTAGTTGGTCCTATTAAAGTCAGTTTTTTTTTGCTTAAAAATGCTGTTAAAATGAAATGTACACAACACCAATATTAACAGGAAAAAGTCGCAGTTAGTTAATGAAAAAAATGCAATCAAAGGTAGTTTCGAGCAAAGTACGATCCGAAAACTGTTCACTGATAAACAGTGTTTTTTATCTTGTTTCGAATCGGTTGAACGTATACTTACTTACACGTATGCCATAATATCCACACACGAATCCGGTATCAGTCTGTGACCGGCGCGTTTGGGGGGCTGTCGTGTGTGACATTAACAAGGTGACTACTTACATTATTATTTATTTAGCCTTGGACTTGACCGGCAATTTAGCTGTTTATTTTTAGTCTTTTGACGGTATGGACGCGGTTGACGTTGAGTTTGAAAATCGATGTATACGATTAAACATTAATACTGTAACTTTTAAAGGTTATAAACAGGTGAGGTAGGTGAACAAGAGAGGTAGGGCATAGCGAATCTTCGCTCGAATAGAGCTGCCCGTCCGGGGAAGGACCTCCACCCTATAAAATACCGCAGCCAAATGACCTTCGGGTCGTGTTTCTGCCGGTGAGTAGGGTGTCCGGAGCTCGTGGGGGGTTAGCGTTGGGCGGGCATGGCAGTGGCAACTGACAGGTAACTGACAGGTAACTGACCAGGTACTTGTCAGTTGTCACAGCGACTTGGGCTTCTCTTTTGCTTTCCATCAGGCGTAGGGAAGCCATTATGTCGAGCCACTATAAAAAAAAGGTGATTCAGTTTACCTGGCTACACAAAAAATCATAAAGAGAGTAAAATACTTAACGCCTGCGTATTTAATGTCCCTCATAATTTTGATTGGTTGGTCATTTGCGTTCGTGGTTCTGATACCATATTACGAGTGCTTTAGCTACTTACTTAATGTGTGTAGGCAGGTATGTGATGTATATTTTATTTATAAGTAAGACATATAACGTGAGCAATGAACATTTTGTAACATATAAAATAGGAATAGTATTAATTTAGGTATTACATATTTTATATTAATAATTATTATAGTACAAATACAAATTATATGGCGGTACGCCACATCTACGTGAAAAACGCGATGTGAAGTCGTTTTAATTAATCTTATTATGGACTGAAGATTTCAAGGCAACATATTTATGATAGAGGAACAGAGAAATGTGTCGTGAATTAAAGGAGGCCTACGTTCAGCAGTGGACGGACCAGGGCTATTGATTGCTTGATTAATATTTATGAACATAATTTTTTAAATAGTTACTTTTTTCATAAACCTGTAAGGTCAAGGTAGTCTTGTACTCTGATCTTAGGCTATATAAGTATGTAGGATTGACGATACTGTAAGAAGCTTTGGCAACAGTCTCTTGGACCTAATTAGAAGAGTGTTTACTAACAAGCTTTGTCACAAACAGAGTAAATATGTCTTTAGAGTAATATTTAACAATATGTTTGACTACAGTGTCGAACAACTGAAGAGCTATGTCCAACAGTAGACTGCTGTTGATGATTGATGATTTCTACGTATTCAATACAAAATTCGTTTACTTTTACGTTGCCTAAAAATCCGTCACAATTTAGTCCGTATTTTAGATTATAAAAATATATTGGACACGTATTTTTCCTTTTTTCATTTAAACAAATAATAACAAAGATACAAGGCATCAAAATGTAGGAGTGGGGGTCTTTGACGTCAATCAGTGGCGAAAAAACTCCCACTCTTTGACGTCACGCGTAATTTTATATCTTTGTAATTTTTGGTCTAGCCTTAATTTACAAATGCAAAAATACGTGTCTTTTGTTTTTGAACAATCTAAAAGACAGACTAATTACCTATACTTTTTACGGCAAAAGGCCTATTGCATAGCAACCGTGATAGCAACAATTTGATTCGGTAATACTTAGGTACCTATATTTTGTGCAGTAATGACAGAATACTGATACAAATATGAATTCGTAACCCAATAAATACAAAACAGATTTCATTTCTTTATCTAAACGAAGAACATTGATAAGCGATTAATTCTTTAATCGGCAGCGTAAATAAATTACCTAATGTATAACGAAAATGAGGTAATTTCAAATTTTCCAGTTGTTCGCCACTCAGGGCAAACATCTGGAGGATATACCCACAATCGCCACGCTGGGCAGGCGGGTTGGTGATCGCAGGGCGTAGCTTTTTGCTCCGGTGACGCTGCTGCCCGTCATCGGCCTGTGGTATTTAGCTACGTCTTCAATTGTGATTGTTAAACCGCCACCCGTCGGTTGCCAGCGCCTCGCTTGTTATTTGGCAGATGCGTCACGGGCAGGTGAGGTTGGCTTGGAGCAAAAAGGTGATAGGTCGCTCCCTTACATCCCAATGGGGCACATCTTGGGTCATTTGTAATATTTTCCATCACCGCAAAGTAATCCACTGTTACTTTCTTTTGTTACAGATGTCAAAGGCACTATTACTTGTGCCTTTATTCGTGGTGGTCTTCTTTCCAGTATACCTGGTCTTCTTGAAGAGCCCACCGCCTCTTCCAGAGCTGGACCTGAACGCTTACTGGGGACCGGAAGACCAGAAGAACAAACAAGATGACAGCATCAGGGATTTCAAGATTTCGTTCAGTGAAGTGGTAAAGATATGAACATTTTTATGTAAGAATCCGTTTTGATAAGCCAAGGTGATTTCAGCTTATCAATGGTGGTACCTGCTGAGAAGCACATGTGTTTCCATCTTCTTATGGTATGGGATCGTGTAAACGAAGCGTGAAGAAGCAATATGGCTGTGGTGGCCTGGAAACTAAGTTTCCCGCCAATTGTCCGAGCTATTTGAGCTTCCTTTCTAGCTTTCTCTCAGGCAATGGGGAGCCATTACACTATGGAAGGCCGTGATCTCTGCCTACCCCTCTGACTGTTGGCAGACTGTCTGGCGCAGTCAGATACACGGGTAAACACTGCCGATTTAATCTGTTCAATCCAACGCATAGGAGATCTTCCGCGTGGCCTTGTCCCTTCCACCTTTCCCTGAATGCTACTTTCGGTCTGAGGAAACTAAATTCAAGTTTTGCGCCTCTTCATTAGCAATACGAATACAATAGGTATGTTTATCGTCTGATTTATGTTACCAGGAAGTAAGAGACCTCAAGGATAGACTGAAGATGCGTCGCTCTTTCACTCCCCCGTTAGAAAACGTTGGCTTCGAATACGGCTTCAACACGAAGACCTTGGAGGTCTGGCTCCAGTACTGGAGCAAGCAGTACGACTTCGCCGCGAGGGAGAAGTTCCTTAACCAGTATCCTCATTACAAGACCAAGATTCAGGGTCTGGACATCCATTTCATCAGAGTTACGCCGAAGGTAAGATTTCATATACGGGATGTAAGGGAACAGCCTAACATCTTTTCGCTTTTTTCATTAGGATGACGATGTACAATATTTCTGCATGTCATCGTTCTGTCAGCAGTTCAACCGTACTTGATTTGATAAAGGAAGCAAACAGATTTTTATTAAACATGTAATGCTTAAAATATTAGAGATATATCACATTGTGGTTCAAAGATCAAAGTATACTGTGGTACACTTTGGTCTTTGAACAATAATGTTCTGGGGAACATTCTTTAAAAATAGATCGATTAATACGAGTAATACACTGTAATACATTATGAGTACTAGTCGTGGGGTTGTAAAAAGATTTACCTACATACTACATTTTTAGTGCGGATATACTTAGTGGGTAAGTAGCATGAGTAGTTACTACATAGAAACGAGTATTGAGTATGAATGTGGAAGGATATACAGGAAGAGGAAGACCGAAAAAGGAATGGAGGGACTGTGTGAGAAATTATATGCGCGTCAAAGGTGTGAGTGTGGAGATGACGGCTGATGGAGAAGAGTGGAAGGAGAAAACATGTTATACCGACCCCACTTAGAGCGGGGTAATGGCAGGAGAATGAAGAATCATGATGACTGCGTCTTATTATAATCACCAAAATTATAACTACGCTCACCCTCAAAATTGTATTGTCACAGGTACCTCAAGGAGTGAAACTGATTCCATTATTGTTGCTTCACGGATGGCCAGGATCTGTTCGGGAGTTCTACGAAGCCATTCCCTTCCTCACTGAAGTCAGCAAGGACAGAGATTTTGCATTGGAACTGATCATCCCTAGTCTTCCTGGTTATGGATATTCTTCTGTAAGTATTTCATTTGGAACATTCCATTGGTACAAAATGGGACGGAAATCTTCTAGTTTCCTAAAAGTGCTGACGTTATGATGACGATGTAAAATATTTCTGCATGTCATCGTTCTGTCAGCAGTTCGACCGTGTTTGATTTGTTAAAGGAAGCAAACAGATTTTTAGTAAAACATTTGTGATGCTTAAAATGCTATATCACATTATAGTTCAAAGATCAAATCAAATCAAATCAAAACATTTATTCGTGATTCACAGGTATGTCATAGATCTAATTATATTAACAACGTTGAGGTACCACTGCGATCTGCCATTTCAGCATACGAAAGTTGAGGATTACAATACAATATTATATTATTAAAATTTATGTTATTACATTAAAATAAAATATATAAATTATGTAAATTATCACAGATCACAGTATAATGTGGTACACTTTGGTCTTTGAACATATCGATTAATGTAATACTGTTATGCATATTCTTCTGTATGCATTTTCACATTCGTTTGAATCCTCGAATTCTCAGACGACGAAAGAGCTGGTGCTTTCATCTGCCAATGTTGAAATTTGGGCCATACAAAGATGGTATAAGGCCAGCATTCTTGGTACAATACTTTTGGGCACCGATTTTATACATATTGAGTATTTAGAAACTTACTTCTGTTCTATTCTCTACTCTGTCTAAGGAACAAGAAACAAAAGGCTGGAACCCGGTACATTCGAATCACTTAATCGTGCACCTGCCTTTTTATCAGTTAGGCTACAGAACTTTCGTTTAGAACACGTGTTCCTATTTTTATAATCTTAATTCTGATGATGATAAGTATATACCAAGAAATCCCAAATAAAAACATAACATAAGCGGTTTAACAGACACAAGATTATAGAAAGGAAATGAAAGATACCCTTTGCTTGCTTTCAAAAATGCTTTTAAAGAGAGTTGTGAAGCTTACTTAGCATGGCTTAGAAATGGCAAGAACCAATGGTGGAAGAGAGAAATACTCTAGGTGAGAAATAATTGGCTGGATATTGACTACTTGGATTTTTTCCAGGGATCAACCAAACCAGGCTTCGGTCCTCCCGAAATCGCCGTCGTCATGCGAAACTTGATGCACAGACTCGGCTTCCAGAAGTACTACATCCAAGGCGGTGACTGGGGCTCTGTGATAGGCTCCACTATGGCTACCTTCTTCCCTCAGGTATGAAAAAGGAACTATTCCTAGGAAGTTTTCTAAAATGTATAAAATGTTAAGAGTAGTTAGTGTTCCTTATAAGTTCAGGCATCTTGTCATCACATATCCTATGAAAATGAAAGTCCCAAATAGTACATTCGTTTTCATTAACCAATCACTATAAGTACATAACCAACATAGCTGCTCAAATAAGTGGCAGTGGGATGGCCACATCTGCCGTAGTACTGATAATCGCTGAAGCGAAAAGTTCTGCAGTGGATACCGCATACAGGATAACGTAGGGACCTTGGCTCCTTGGTACCAGGATCTACACAGAGAGGCTGGCATGAACTGGATAAGTATGGCTGCTGATCGAGCAGATTAACGCATCTTGGGAAAGGTTTACGTCCAACAGTGGACTGCCGCAGGCTGCTAATGATAATGATGATGATGAAAAAAAATATGGTCCAGCACCAGCTTATGCGTGCTATATGAGATGATAGGTTGATTAAGATAGTGTTACATCTTAGAGGTATATAACCTGCGAAACACAGGAATGCTTGCCAAAGAATCAGATCCAGAAGCAATCCAGAAGCATTGTTTATAATAAATTTGTATTTAAGTATTTATTTTGGTACCTTCGTTGTTCTGATACCCATAACACAAGTGCTTAAGCTACTTACTTTGGGATTAGAGCAATGTATGTGATGTTGTCTAATATTTATTTATTTCAATCAATCAATCAATCAATCAACAGCCTTGGTCCGTCCACTACTGAACGTAGGCCTCCTTTAATTCGCGCCACATTTCTCTATCCCATTTATTGTAGAAGATATCAATCTTCTGCACTCTCACCAAATATTCATTTACTAATGGTCTTTATCTTTTCCAGGAAGTGCTAGGCTACCATTGCAATGTAGCTTTCTCCTTCAGCCCTCTGGTGACCTTCTTCAACTTCGTTGGTTCGTTCTACCCACCTCTTGTGGTGGACAGCAAATATGCAGACAGAATGTACCCCTTCTCGTCTTATCTCAGCTACATATTAGAAGAATCGGGTTACATGCACATACAAGCAACGAAACCTGATACTGTTGGTAAGTGAGGATCTTTTCATTCGGAAAAAATTATATCACATTGGTAAAATGCAATCCAACAGTCACAATTATGACCTAAAATCTACTATATAAAAATAAGTCGGGTTTTCCTCCCTGACGCTATAACTCCAGAACGCACGAACCGATTTCCACGGTTTTGCATTCGTTAGAAAGGTCTCGGGCTCCGTGAGATTTATAGCAAAGAAAATTAAGGAAAAAAAATTTACAGCCATCTGGTGGCGAAATGGATTTCGCCGGGTTTGCTAGTTCTTTATATAGATCTATCCTAGGTCATAAGAACTGAACTAATACTCTACTGACCGAATTTCGGCCACAGCGATAACGGATTATAGCCATCGATACTAGCCAAGTACGCAGGAGAAAGGGCACACTGTGTATGTTCTCAGCTTCCTATCTCAAAGGATCCTTCGTACAAAGGAGGAAGCATTTCGTAGGCCGGCATGACAGCGGCAACTGACATGAATATAATTATTACGAATGCATGTCATCCCATCAGATGAATGCCATTTTCTTTTTGCCAATGCCAAATTCCAACACTTACCATTAGGTGACCTTCGAGCCCGTTTGCCTTGTCATAAAGAGAATACATAGCAAGCACCCAGACCTGTACAAACAGATAAGTTCACATACAACCATAATCTGACAAACCTCCATTTTCAGGTCTTGCTTTAACGGACTCTCCGTCCGGTCTTCTCGCCTACATCGCTGAGAAGTTCTCTACGTGGACTCGGAAGGAGCATCGTTCTAAGGTAGACGGTGGCCTCGAGTTCCGCTTCACGAAGGAACAGATCTTGGACAATCTGATGTTCTACTGGATCCCCAAATCCATTACCACGTCGATGAGATTGTACGCCGAAGGTTTTAATAAGAGGACCTTTGCTTTGAAGTTGGATGAGTAAGTTTTTTTTTTATTTGTTTTTGGGTGACAGGTATTTGAGCATCACGATGATGGATGTTTATTTATTTATTTATTAGGACAACCAACAAGATTAACACGACTACATAATAAAAACGATACAGGAATACGATACGATGATGAGATATTTGTGGGCCATTTAGCAGTAGGAAAAAGTTAGAAAGCCCGAACTTTTTTAAAATTGGTCATACATATTTACAAATTCGTCTGTCATTTTCATGATTTTAAATCCCGTTTTAGTTCAAAATGCAAAATAAAGTATAAGTAGAACATTTTCATAACATGATTGTTCCACCAGCTAGATGTTTGAATATGTCTGTAGCACCTTTTATGTATTTATTTTGTAGGTAGGTATTTTGTGCAATACAGAATATTCTATCTATCTACTTATTTTCTACGTTTTACGGGGTTGTGCTCCAATTTCAAGATCGCTTATTAATATGGTTTCAAGGAACGAAATACTTCTTTGGTACAATCATAACGAAACCTTTAAAACTCCCAATTCACAAATCTAGTACTTTTCTGGCAAACCTAGCAAGTTATCCCGATTCCTGCAGCTGATTATAATTATCTTTTCAGAATCCCCACTCCAGTGCCCACATGGTGCGTTCAAGCAGCTCACGAGCTCTCATACATTCCGCCTTGGATGTTGAAGTTCAAATACTCCAACTTAATAAACGCGACACATTTGGACGATGGTGGCCACTTTTAGCCTTGGAGTTGCCACAGGCCTTCGCAGAAGACGTCCTGAACGCGATGGGTCGGCTTCACACAATGGCAGAAGAAAAATAAAGTCAAAACTGAACTGTGATGCAATGAATTTATAATTGTATGTAAAGTCTTGAGTGTATGTCGTTTAAAGTAAAGTATAGAACGAAAGATTTTAACACTGTTTTGTGCTTATACGTATTTATAATAGAAAAATTGTTGTTTGTTATGTTACTTTGTTTTATTTATATGAAATACAAAGGCTGAAGCCTTCTCCCGAGACTCCAGGATGGGGTCCTTCAAAAGGTTGTGTAGAGAATAACTATGTAGGTAGAGTACGAAACAGGGTACAGTACCTATGGGGTCCTTCAAAAGGTTATGTAGAGAATAACTAGAAGATAATAAATGTAGATTATTGCAATATGCAAACAATACATAAATTACAGAAAAAGGTATCAAATATCTTGGGGGACCATTTAATCTATCGGTAGTAAGATATTCTTTATTGCACAGAAACACAAACATTACTGGCGAGTTATCTCACAGATTATAAAGTACAATTTAGGAGACCATGGTCGCAGCCAAATGACTTAGGTCGTGTTTCTGTTGTGAGTAGGGTCGACAGGCACCCTTAAAGGGTGCCTGTCGAGCCTACTAGAGGCTGCACTGGTGGTGTCTTGGAGGACATGTTTCGTAGGACCCTCGACACCACCCCATAGCGCTTGGACGGAGGGGCCGGGGTTTTTAGTGGGTATTCCCTGCCTCATTTCCATCTCGAGGCAGGGTGCCGCCCTCCCGCTCTTGAGGGCGGCGTGAGTCCCACATACCTCGTCACTCCCCCAGTGACGGGATGCGTAAACGCATTTTCCCCGGTGAAAAAAAAAAAGGGTGTCCGGAGCTCGTGGGGGGTTAGGGTTGGGCCGGCATGGTAGGTGGCAACTGACAGGTAACTGACCAGTTACTTGCCAGTTGTCACAGCGACTTGGGCCTCTCTTTCGCTTTCCATCAGGCGTAGGGAAGCCATTATGTCGAGCCACTATAAAAAAAAAACCATATCGCTATTACCCATCTATCTATCTATAGGTATAGTCACAGAGTGACTCACCGAACCAAAACTCAAAACTCTACCACTCAAACGGTCAAAAACGACTCTACACAACGAACGGCATTCGCCAATCCCGTTACATTTAACCAAACTCAACAAAAAATAAGCCTCTCAAACATTATGCAAGAGGTACCGGGCATCGGGCATCAACTCCGGCGCATGTTATCGTAAACACCGAAGTAGTACGTTTGCGTGGAGACAGGCAGTAGAGGACCCGGCCGAGCGGCGCCGGTTGCAGACGTGGCAACAACCCATTAAACAACTTTTTACTGCTTCCTAATTGTTTTCTGGTGAGTTGAACATTCGTTTTTATTACGTATAGATGTACCTACATTAACAGAACTTAGATAACCACAGTGACACAGCGTAATAACTTCTAGAATATTTCTGTCTTCTTTATAATAAGTTACTGAGGTGTTAATGATATCTGCTTACTGTGGTACCTATTTGATTCGTCAGGCCATTTTGTAGATTGTCTACATAATAGTTCGACGACAAAATGTTTGTCTGTATTTATTATGTATGTGTTTTGTTAATGTTTTAGTTCTATTTGTGGTACTCTAAGGGTCAATTTATACTAGTACCTACAGAGTCAAAGCGTCGTATCTAAATTGACCCTTAGCTTCCTGAAGAAGTAACTTGCCAGCATGGCTGTGTTACTGCTAGAAACCTAGGTTTCCTGTCCGTTGTCAGACATCTTGGGCCTTTTGGCTTTTCAACAGGTCCAGGACACAAATAAAAGTCTGT
>CM062102.1:9527947-9681220 GCA_031163375.1 Conogethes punctiferalis | reverse complement strand
CGCTGGGGATAGCTTCTCGATCCGGTGACGCTGCTGCCCGTCATCAGCCTGTGGCATTTAGCTACGCCTTCAATTGTGATGGTTATACCGCCACCAGTCGGTTGCCTGACCCTCGTTTGTTATTCGGCAGGATGCACCACGGGCAGGTGAGGGTGGCTTGAAGCGAAAAGATGATAGGTCGCTCTCATTCTTCCATGGCAGACTTTTTAACCCATTTCAAAAAAGGACTCATTTGATTTTTTTTTTGTATCATTTTTGTTACCATATATCTCCATCTGGATCATATTGAAGCCGGTTTTTTTTTTGTTGAAAAATGTTATGCAAATGCCGAAGCCACAGCGGTTAACTCAGAATTGAATTTCCAGATGATAACAGATCTTCGTCAAAGGCTGAAGAACCCTCGCCCCTTCACACCGCCGCTCGAAGGCGTGGCCTTCGAGTACGGCTTCAACACCAAGAACCTGAACAGCTGGCTGACCTACTGGGCAGACAAGTACAACTTCGCCGAGAGGGAGAAGTTCCTGAACAAATACCCACAGTTCACCACTCATATTCAAGGATTGGATGTGCATTTCATCAGGGTTAAACCTGAGGTAAGGTCTTACTAATTTTATGGAAAATTACAAGCAAAATTACTATGGGGTAACCCAGGTTCCCGTAGCTATTGAGCCGCCTGTCCGGGGAAGGATCTCCACCCTATAGACTACCGCAGTCAAATGACCTCTGGCCGCCGGGGGCCGTAGGGGCGTAACGGTGTGGTGGTGCAGCCACAGGTCCGCCCGGGGAGCACTCTATTGCTCCCCGGATCCGGGGTAAGGGTATTTGCCCTCCCCAGACCAGGAGTGTCGGCCGCTTATCATCTGCGGCTGGCCAGGGCAGGCAGGGATGTATTCGCATGCTTCGGCGCTATCCGTGTCCCTGCAACTTGCTGCCCACTGGCGACACAGGGGGGCTTAGTGGGTATGCCCTCCCATTTTGGGAGGTGGGAGGTGCGGCATGAAGGTGCCTAATGCATTCCCCTCTAGAAAAAAAAGGGTGCTACTAATGCAAGGGAGCGGCCTATCATTATTTCGCTCCAAGCCAACCTTACCTGCCCGTGGTGCATCCTGTCGAATAACAAAGGAGACGCTGGGAACCGACTGGTGGCAGTACAACCATCACAATTGAAGGCGTAGCTAAATATCACAGGCCGATGACGGGCAGCAGCGTTACCGGAGCTAGAAGCTACGCCCTGCGATCGCCAACCCGCATGCCCAGCTTGGCGATTATGGGTATATACTTCAAATGTTTGCGCTAAGTGGCGAACGACTGGAGAGGCCTATGTCCAGCAGCGACTGCAATAGGCTGATGATAATGATGATGACTAATGCCATTCGCGTCGGCTCGACTCGACGCGCGCCTATAAATGTGGGGAGACCCTAAGTGGTATATTTTATTTTATTTATTTTAATAAGAAAACGTTATTAATTTTCTATTAACCTAAAACCTTTGATCTCAGGTGCCAACAGGAGTGAAGGTCTTACCGCTCTTGCTAGTCCACGGATGGCCTGGCTCAGTCAGGGAGTTCTACGAGGCGATCCCACTCCTCACCAAGCAGACTCCTGGATACGACTTCGTGTTTGAACTAATCATTCCCAGTCTTCCCGGATATGGATATACTGATGTATGAGTGAATCATAACACAAGTCATCATCATTTACATCAGTCTATTACAGTCCACTGGCGGACATAGGCCTCTCCAGGTGTTCTCCACTTTGGTTGAACAATCGGAGGCTTCATCCATAACAGCCACGATTGTACACGATTTCTTGTACCTTACATCATTCATACAACAGAGGATACCGAATCTTCGCTCGAATTGAGCCACCCACCCAGGGTACCCTAAAGAGTGCTGTATATGCTCCACCCTATAGAGTACTGCAGCTAAATAACCTCCGGGCAGTGTTTCTGCCCAGGGTTGCCAGATCTCCCGATTTCCTGGGATATCTTCCGATTTTGGTCAATATCTCCCGATGTCCCGGATTTCGTCCAAAACTCCTGATTTTTTTACCTCCCATATTGTATAAATATGACCAACATGGAGCAAAATCCTCAACGATTTTCTTAGACAGATGACCTTTTTCTTTTGCTCTCCAAGCAACTGTATGGGAAAAATTTTAGTTAGTAATCATCATTCTTAGGCGAAAAGAACATCTCCAGATTTTTTCACAAGTATTATCATACATCTCCCGGATTTTGATTATACACCTCTCGAAAAACCAACATTTTGATCTGGCAACCCTGTTTCTGCCGGTAAATAGGGTTTCTGGAGCTCGTGAGCGCTTCATCGGCAGCGGGATTTAGGGTGGGCAACGTGTCTATGATGCCCCTTGCATTGCAGGCGTCCATAGGATGCGGTAACCGTAGTTGTATAAAAAAAGTTCATATGATTTTTCTACAAGGATACAAAATCCTTCCCCTTCAAGATCCCTTCAAGATTCTTCAAATAAAAGCTTTCTGATTTCAGGCTGCATCTCGACCTGGTCTTGGTTTGCCCCAAACGGCAGTGATCTTCAAGAACCTGATGCAAAGGCTGGGCCACAAGAAGTTCTACGTCCAAGGAGAGACTGGGGCGCCGGCGTTGGCTCTGCCATGGCTACGCTGTTCCCAGAAGTCATCTGGGATACCACAGTAACATGATCTTTACCCAGGTATAAATACACTAGCTGTGCTCGCGACTTCGTCCGCGTCGAACAGTTATTTTTTCCCCGTTTTTTTTTACATTTTCCATTATTTCTTCGCTCCTAATAGTTGCAGCGTGATGTGATGTTATATTAGCCTTCCTCGATAAATGGTCTATTCAACACAAAAAGAATTTTTCAATTCGGACCAGTAGTTCCTGAGATTAGCGCGTTCAAACAAACAAACAAACAAACTCTTCAGCTTTATAATATTAGTTAAGATATATCTTAGCAAGAAAACACGTTTTCAAGATGGATTCGATTATTTCTTCATTGTTGAACCTCTTTACGCCTAGGTTGAAATTAAAATATGTTTCTTGATTTCGGGCCCTAAAAACATACAAGATTCCGAGGCGAAATTCAAAATAGAATGAAGGGTTGTAAGTCTAAAGGGTCTAAGTGCCAATTTTAATATTTAGAGATATAACAAAAAAACCTTATAAAACAAACTATTTAATGAAAAAATTATTTATTTTTAGGTAAATCAATTGAACATGTATCTTATAACTATAAGAAGTCATAAAAAACCTTTAAAAATAAAGAATCCAAAGAAATAATACAATATAAACATTCATTTCATTAGAATGTCCTAAGTTACTTATGAAGCAACATTGAAAATGGACTATGTGCCTATAAAAAAGATATGAAAAAAGCTCCTAGGCTTCGGTTTGATGTTTCAGTTGTTCGTAGAATGCTTTGTTTTCGGTCGGTATTTATGGTAGTATATCCTTCAAATCTTTCAATTTTTATTTTGAAATATCATTTTCAGCTTCTGACGCCGTAAAAGTGTAGTTTATACTCGTAATCTAATTTTGAGACTTGCCTTTCTTAAAAATGTTAACGATATCCTAAGGTAAGTATTGTGATATAGAGGTATAGTCATTGTGAAATTCCATTAAATCTACACGAGGTAACTTATTAAATCTTTTTTATTAATTAAATAATTTATTTCTTCAATTCCTTTTGAATTGAATTGAATTTTAATTCGTAGTAAGTATCTATAAGTACTTGTATTTTTGACTACGTAGTGTTCAAAAAATCCGCTGAAGCCTTATTAAAGTCTTTAAAATCATTTATGTCAAATTTCTTGATATTTCTTTTGTTTGACTATAAAATTCCGTTTACCACGTTTTCTCCGAATATTTAAATATCTTGATGACGAAGTATCCATCTTTTTTCGTGTAATAAAGACAACTAACTGCAATACAGTCCCATATAGGTCCCTAAACAATAATACTTACCATAACACCCGCAACTTCACCCCGCTCGCACACAGGCAGATCGTTTTGAGCGAAATGACCATTGGTACTTAGACCTCGACGCATCTTTGTTTGTGTATGGGTAAAAAAATATGAGGTACAGGCTCTTGGATCCATTTGAATATTAATAGGCTTGGCACTAAGATCCGATATTTGTAAAAATATTGAATTTTGACTTTTTGGCACTTAGACCCTTTAGACTTACAACCCTTCAATTTATATTCCAAAAAAAATTGCTGTACTTGCTTATAAAGCGTTCAAACATTATGTATGTTAGCAGACCCTTTTTTTAAAGTATACTTACGACCTTATAAGTAACTTACAGTAAAGAAAGAAAGAAAACACAATATATATTTGGAGTATTTTTCCTAAGTAAGCGCTGCTGCACTGATATTCTTCTATGCCACACCTTCTATACCCACGGCTTGAGATGGTATGGCCCCATTCTAAATGAGGAGAATTTAAGAGAGGTAGGGCATAGCGAATCTTCACTCGAATTGAGCCGCCCGTCCGGGGAAGGACCTCCACCCTATAGAATACCGCAGTCAAATGACCTCTGGGTCGTGTTTCTGCCGGTGAGTAGGGTTTCCAGAGCTCGTCGGGGGTTAGGGTTGGGCCGGCATGGCGGTGGCAACTGACAGGTAACTGACCAGTTACTTGCCCGTTGTCACAGCGACTTGGGCTTCTCTTTCGCTTTCCATCAGGTGTAGGGAAGCCATTATGTCGAGCCACTATAAAAAAAAAAAAAAAGAGGAGAGGCAGGGCATAGGGAGGTAGGCTTCGCTCGAATTGAGCCGCCCGGGGAAGGACCTCCACCGTGTAGAATACCGCCGCCAAATGACCTCCGGGTCGTGTTTCTGCCGGTGAGTAGGGTTTCCGGAGCTCGTGGGGGTTAGGGTTGGGCCGACATGGCGGTGGAAATTGACGAGAAGTTACTTGCCCGTTGTCACAGCGACTTGGACTTCTCTTTCGCTTTCCATCAGGCGTAGAGAAGCCATTATGTCGAGCTACAAAAGTCCCTCCAGGTTAACGCTGGTGCACGTTTCCTGATATTCTTCTACGACATCCACGACTATGGGCTTACGGCTTACACCGGATTGGAATTTACAACGTATCTTTTTCCATCCTCAGACCAAGTGTTCCAACCTGATGTATGTCTTTGGGGCCTTCTTCCCGTCATTCATAGTGGAGTCGAAGTACGCCGACCGGCTATATCCTATCTCCACGTGGCTCTCGTACTTCTTGGAAGAGTTTGGCTACTTCCACCTGCAAGCCACCAAACCTGATACCGTTGGTAAGTCACAGTCATCATACACCTATTGCAGTCCACTGCCGGACATATGCTTCTCCAGTTGTTCGCCACTTAGGGAAAACACCTGGAGGATTTATCTATAATCGCCACGCTGGGATGGCGGGTTGGCGATCGCAGGGCGTAGCTTGTCGTTCTGGTGACGCTGCTGTCCTGTCATCGGTCTGCGGTATTGAGCTACGTCTTCAATTGTGATGGTTATACCACCACCAGTCTTTACACAACGATTCGACCTGCAGTGCGAATGGCCCAAGGGCCCTTGTTGAATTTGTTCTTTCGGAGCGAGTGTTTACAGAGATGCGAACCAAATTATTTTTTATTTATTGAAATACCCATTTATTATACATAGCAAACACTCTTCAAATAACTTCTGAAACATTATTTTCCAGGTGTCGCCTTAACCGACTCCCCAGCTGGTCTTCTGGCCTACATCTTGGAGAAGTTCGCAGTATGGACCCACCGGGAGCACAAGTTCAAGCAAGACGGTGGTCTGGAGTTCCGCTTCACCAAGGATCAGCTTCTGGATAACCTGATGCTGTACTGGGCACCTAACAAGATCACCACCTCAATGAGATACTACGCTGAGAACATGAGCAACAAAGTCAGGGAAATCAATTTGGAGGAGTAAGTTCTTTTTTTCGTAATGATAGAATCTCCGGCGGTGATAGAAAAGAATACATAGCATATCACGATCATTTTTTTTCTTTATAGTGGCTTGACATAATGGCTTCCCTACGCCTGGTGGAAAGCGAAAGAGAAGCCCAAGTCGCTGTGACAACGGGCAAGTAACTGGTCAGTTACCTGTCAGTTGCCACCGCCATGCCGGCCCAACCCTAACCCCCGACGAACTCCGGAAACCCTACTCACCGGCAGAAACACGACCCAGAGGTCATTTGACTGCGGTATTATAGGGTGGAGGTCCTTCCCCGGACGGGCGGCTCAATTCGAGCGAAGATTCGCTATGCCCTACCTCTTTGAAGGGTATACTGTAATAATGATGATTGTCCAAAAATACTTGAACTTGTTTTGGTTATTTTTACTATTGTTGTACTGCTGACCATTAAGGCTTAAACAAAGTGTGTGACATATTCACATGGGGATATAAAGGAGCGGCCTATCATCTTTCCGCTCCAAGCCAACCTCACCTGCCCGTGGTGCATCCTGCCGAATTACAAACGAGGCGCTGCAACCGACTGGTGGCGGTATAACCATCACGACTGAAGGCGTAGCTCAATACCACAGACCGATGACGGGCAGCAGCGCCACCGTAGCGAGAAGCTTCGCCCCGCGATCGCCATCCCACCTGCCTAGCGTGGCGATTATATGGGTATATCCTCCAGGTGTTTGCCCTAAGTGGCGAATAACTGGAGAAGCCTATGTCCAGCAGTGGACTGCAATAGGCTGATTGACTTGCTCGGCGGCTCAACTGGTAGTGACTCCTGCTTTCTGAACCGTGTTCTGAACCAAGGGTTGTGGGGTCGATACCCACCCGGGATATACATATTAATATGGTGAACATTTTTTTTGATCCGTGTCTGGTTGTTTATATTTGTATTTAAGTACATATTTGTGGTACCTTCGTTGTTCTGATACCCATAACACAAGTGCTTAAGCTACTTACTTTGGGATCGGAGCAATGTACGTGATGTTCTCTGATATATTCTGATTTCCATTTTTTTCTTTGCAGTATCAAAACCCCCGTACCCACGTGGGGCTTCCAGGCGAAACACGAGCTAGCATACAGATCCCCTCGCATGCTCAGGACTAAGTTCACCAATCTCCTGAACGTGACCGTCTCCGAAGATGGAGGCCACTTCCTGGCTTTGGAACTGCCCCAAGTGCTGGTGGAGGATGTGTTCAAGGCTGTGAAGGCGTTCAGGGAGTTCCACGTGAGCGCTCAGAAGACTGAACTGTGAAAGACTGAGAGATAAGAGAGTGAATAGTGTTGCCGTCCATTGTCGATAATTCAAGCAATAGTATCGATAGGTCTTAAGATGCTTATCGATAGTACAGGTGGACTCACATCAACCTATCTTTACCAGACGAATTTCCCAAAAATCACCACCATTAAAACTGATATACCTTTACTATCTGTATGACCTGCAGAGGCAGATATGCGCTGCTGATCATAGGCCTCCCCAAATGGCATTTATTATATGAAGGGGGAATCGTTTTAGTCGTAAAGCTTGGTAGGCAGGTTGGTGAAGCCAATACTATTCTAGAACAGAGCAAAAAAAATAATTTGTTCTGTTCTGACATTCAATATTTCGGGGAATTAAAATGGTATAGGAATAACAAGTCAAGGGACACTAAAACAATGAGAATTATATTATTGTACAGCACATGAGATGAAACAACCAAATTTCAATTTAAACTCAAATGTTTTTAATATACGTGTAGAGTTTAATTTTTGTGTTATTTTGCAGTAAGATGACGAGCTATGGACTGTACATTATCTATAGATTGACTTATAAAAATAAAGGTAATGTTTGATGAATTGTGTCATCATCATTAAAATGATAATAAATAGTATCATCATGGATCATCACAACACTGTTCTACATTATTTGTAAATAGGAATCAAATTTTGTTACCATTTGCAATTTCGAATTTTAATATTAAAACAGAAGAACAAACTTTTTTGGATTACAAAATTATTTTTTATACCTTTGTACTGAATTTTTAAAGTAACTTTAGAATAACATGGTTACAAATATACTGTTACTTGTTGAATATGTTATTTATTTTTTAATGTAAACCCCTACGTTCGTACCCTACTTAGGTACTGCCATAAATGTTATTATTGCAATTTTATGTTCTAGGGTGCTAATTGTTTTATAATTAATATTTATGTTATCTAATGCTGTTACATACGGTCCTCTTGGACCTCCACCCTTTAGAATACCGAAGCTAAATGACCTCCGGGACGTGTTTCTGCCGGTGAGTAGGGTTTCCGGAGCTCTTGGGGGGTAGGGGATGTGCCGGCATGGCGGTGCTAACTGACAGGTAACTAACCAGTTACTTGCCCGTTGTCACAGCGACTTGGGCTTCTCTTTCACTTTCCATCAGGCGTAGGGAAGCCACTACTAAATAACTTGAGTTCAAACTCAGAACCTCCTTTTTTAGTCGGTTAAAGTACTATAACCTTCTCCTGAATGTAACAAATACTTTTCTAAAAACCGCATCCAAATAGCTTTAGCCAAACGCGAGATAATCGCGGACAAACATACATACATACATACAAACAATTGAACTGAGAACCTTTTTTGAAGTCGGTTAAAAAAGAAAGCGAGCTACTACTATAAAAAGAAATCATTGCTTCTTCAAACAACCCACAGTATACTGCATGCGTGTGAAAATTAATAACAATATTGACTTTGATCCCGTCATAAAGGGGATGAGGGTTTGATCCCTGCCACGAGCTAGCTATGGCACGCGGCGCCACGCGCGGGGGTGCATTAATACGGCAGATTACGTACACACTAATAAAATACAAACTAATAAGATAAGGGTAGCAACCCTTATCTTTTATTAGACCAGTTGCGGGCTGGTTAAATGTATTGAATTTGGAATCAATTTGCTGTCGTAATCATAAATATTTATGAGGGAAAGGGGATGAATAATAAAAAAGTATTGATGTGTTCATAGGTGTAGGGTACCAGGGGCAAGAAGTCATAACAACTGGTAGTGGGTTTTATTGGGATTTAATAAATTGGTATTACAAATTCAGCATTTCAACAACGTCTATAAAAATCGTCTGTCTAACAAATTATATTTTTCTAGAAGACCATAAACAAACTAACATAGGTTTTATTGTAAACCCTCAACACCCTTCCTCAATAAAACTATGGTCACATCCCATCTATTCAAAAAACTAAATAATAATACACTGAGGCACACCTGCTACCTTTTCGCAAACTATAACCTAACACAGCTACTTATATTTATACAACACGTAAACCAATTTTCTGACACAACTTCTGAAATTGATCTTTACCCAAACCTTTAGTGAATACGTCAGCTAACTGCTGCGTTGTCGGAATATATTCCAAAACTAATAACCCCTCACTAATTCTATGCTTTACATAGTGACGTCTTAAATCTATATGCTTCAATCTTTTATTTTCACAATTCTTAGCACCTTGAATGGCTGATTGATTGTCAACAAATATTTTAAAATTTGGACTATGCAGCTTAAGTTCTGAAAGCAAATTTTGAATTGAACAAGCTTCTGCAACCCCCTTTCCTAAAGCTATATATTCTGACTCTGTAGACGAAAGCGAAACACACTGCTGCTTCGAGCTACACCACGACACAGTACACCCGAACACTTTCATGACAAATCCAGACGTAGACTTCCTGTCTGACTTATCACCTGCCCAGTCCGCATCTGTATAACCCAACAGTGGTGTTTCTTCATCAGCCTTAAAAAGTAGTTTGTAATCAATAGTACCCTTTAGGTATCTCAGGATACGTTTGAGCGCCTTCCACAAGCCTTCACTCGGCGTAGATTGAAACCTTGAAAGGTAATTCAACGCAAAACATATGTCTGGTCTTGAACCCAACATAGCGTACATAAGGCAGCCAACCAATCCTCGGCATTTCTTCTCCAAGACTTCATCACTTGATTTCTCTGAGCTTAGATCAATACCTAACTCAATTGGTGTTGCTATAGTATTGCAATCTTGCATGTTATATCTTCTCAAAATTTCCTCTATGTATCGTTTCTGGTTTAGCTCTATCGTATCTCCCTTCATCACTATATTTATACCCAGATATTTTAGATTATTTTCGCCAAGACATGTCATTTCAAATGTAGTTTCCAAAGACTCTTTCAATTTCCTTATTTCTTCCTGGTTTCTTCCCAAAATTAGTATGTCATCCACATACACTAGTACATACAACTTATCGTCACTCTTATAGTAAAGACAACAATCACCATCACTACGGGAAAACCCTTCCTTAATCATAAATTCATTAAATTTGTTGTTCCACATCTTCGGCGATCTTTTAAGACCATACAATGATTTTTGTAACTTCAGAACTTTATGAGAATCTGAACCATCCCTCATACCTTCCGGCATTTTCAAATATACCTCTTCTTCTATATCTCCATTCAGAAATGCACTCTTTACGTCCATTTGTAACATTTGCAAGTTATATTTACAAGCAATTGCCAAAAGTATTCGCAACGTGGAAAGTTTCGCTACTGGTGCATATATTTCTGAGTGATCAAACTCAACCTTCTGTTGAAAACCTCTAACCACAAGTCTTGCTTTATACTGCTGTTCACCATTCTGTCCTTTCTTTACTTTGAATACCCACTTAGTGTCAATTGTCTTCTTCCCCGCTGGTAATTCTGTATAAAGCCAAGTTCCATTCCTTTCTAATGCATTAAGCTCTGCGTTTATAGCTTCTTTCCATTTATTACTGTCACTTCCTTCTGTAGCTATTTTATATGTAATTTCACTTTCTCCATTGATTGCTGTAAATCCTGTATAAAAATCCTCAAAACGTTTAGGCATTACTATCTGTCTAGTCCTAGTTCTTATTCCTTGTCCTGTTTCAGCTGCTTCAGTACTTTCTGTTGAAATGTCCTCATGTTGAGTCTCAGGATCTTCCAAAACTTGCTCTTCTTCCGGTGATTCATAAATACTGTCTTCTTTTTCTCTAAGAATATCTTCATCCTCTGTAGTCATATCCATCCGAATATAGTCAACCTTCTGTGTCCTTTCCTCTGTTTTCTTAATATTCTTCTGTTCATCCACCTCTCTCTCTGTATGATTGTCTAAAAACGTAACATCCCTGTATACGAAAGAACCTCCCAAAGACCTTTCCTCCATTTTCCCACATAAATCCATATGAATCAACTCTCCTGGAGTACTAGCTCGACTAGAACTATTACGAAAAGATTGCCTATGCTGCTTTCCTTTAATACAAGCAACACATTGTTCAGCCAACCCTTCAAGTTTTACATTATTTTTATTTAAAATGTTTTTAACCTGAGTGTGATTCTGGTGAGCCAAAATACTATGCCACTCATTGACGCTTCTAGTAGTAAACGCAAATCTATCTTTAAATTTAAAATTCATTATAAAAAGACTTCCTCTACGTGACGAGGTGCATGTAACTTGGCCTCCCTTCATAAATTGACAACCCTCTTTATTTGTAGTCATTTTATACCCCTTATCTAAGGCACAAATTACAGAAAATAAATTAACCTTCAGATCTGGTACATGTAAAACATTTAAGAGTACAGATGAAATTTCACATGACTCCATCTCAATTGTACCTATGCCACAAACCTTCAACTGGTTACCATTCCCTACAGTAACAAACCTATCCTTAACCTCCTTGTATTCGGTGAAAAGCTCCCTGTCGTGGCACATGTGTTCGCTGGCTCCTGTGTCCATCACCCAATAAACGCTCTCCTTCATTATATAGGCATTCTTTTCTTTCTTTTGACTCTTCCCCTGTCTCGATCTACAATCTTTAAATAAATGGCCAATCTTGCCGCAATAATTGCATTTTCTGTACCTACAATCCCTCTTAAAATGGCCGAACTTTCCGCATTCGAAACATTTCATTCTTTCGCTACTATTACTGTCCTCAGTAGCGCCTCGTGCCTTGTTCTTTTTACTTACAAGCGCTGCAGACGTAGTTGGTTCCGTGTCGTTAGCACCGTCGCGCTCTTCTTCTACAAGCAAACGAGATTGCAGATTGCTCAATGTCTGCTCTGACGCGGCGACGGACTCCCACGCTGAGATGAAATGTTTATATGTATCCGGCAGACTCATTATTATCTTAGTAATAATCATTTTTTCCGAGAGGTCTTCTCCCATTGATTTTAATTTATGTACAATTTCGTCGACAGCTGCCAAAAAGTTTGCCATAGGGCCTTCAAATTTGAGATTGTAAAATTTCTGATGAATTAAATGAATTCCTACTTTCGTTTTAGACTCATAAATTGTGTTTAATTTCTGCCACATGGAATAAGCTGTATCACACGTCGCGATATATGTAAGCACATTCTCCTCTAATCTAAGTACTATGATTTCCTGAGCCTTCATATCCAATTCCTCCCATTTCTCTTTTTCAACTTCATCTTTAACATTTTCCGGCCGTGCCTCCGTCACCACCTTATACAGCTTTCGAGCCTTTAATAAAATACTTGTCTGTAATTTCCAGGCCGACCAGTTACTGTCGCCAAGTATTACCGTTCTACTCTCCATACTCTATTCTTTAACTTCCAATTCGGCTCGTTATTAATTACCTCTCACGATGCCGACGACGCACGTGTTAGCATGCGCGTGATACTTCTGTAAACTACTTACCTATGCCTGGGCCCAAAACCTGTTCATAGGTGTAGGGTACCAGGGGCAAGAAGTCATAACAACTGGTAGTGGGTTTTATTGGGATTTAATAAATTGGTATTACAAATTCAGCATTTCAACAACGTCTATAAAAATCGTCTGTCTAACAAATTATATTTTTCTAGAAGACCATAAACAAACTAACATAGGTTTTATTGTAAACCCTCAACATGATGTCGTCGGCTTAGTAGCAATTCCGAAAAAGACAAAATAAAATAAATAAGAGAGGTAGGGAAGCAGTAAGAGAGGTAGGGCATAGCGAATCTTTGCGAACTTCGCGAAATAGAATGTGAACAAAAGTGCCTTAATGTGATTATACTAGCGAATAGACATTACACTGCGTATTTGCTGATAGCAAACCTATTTCGTGTCACGTCGGTATTGCCCCCACACCTTTAAAGAGGGGCGTGGTTTAGACACGCCTCTTTTTATGGCGCAAAGGAGAGGGGTGAAATTCATTGCGAGGAAAAAGTGAATTGAATGAGGACAGGGTAATTGAAGGTTTATTTTTACCATTTTTCTCAATTTAAATAGAATTGGACTCACAGTTTTTTTTTATATAGTGGCTCGACATAATGGCTTCCCTACGCCTGATTGAAAGCGAGAGGGAAGCCCAAGTCGCTGTGACAACGGGCAAGTAACTGATCAGTTACCTGTCAGTTGTCACCGCCATGCCGGCCCAACCCTAACCCCCCACGAGCTCCGGAAGCCCTACTCACCGGCAGAAACACGACCCAGAGGACATTTGACTGCGGTATTCTACAGTGTGTGGGCTGTTAAAACTCTTTCCAATTAATGTGCTTAGGATGCAGTAAATATTCCCGAAGAATTGCGGAAGATCGACTCAGATTTGGCTGATCGTAATGCCCAATATCATTTCAAAATCCAAATCCCATTGATTTAGCTATTGTGTCTGAAAGTCTGGGCAGGACGACTTGAGGAGAAACAGTTGTTCCCTTTCTACTACGCACAAGTTCGGTCTTGCATGAAGTACCTAGGTACTGTTCGCATGTCCATAAATGAACACCTCCAGTTGGTATTTATATATTACTAGCTGCGCCCCGCGGTGTTACCACCCGCGGTTTCTCGTTGCAATTATTCGATTTTTTTCTCGCCGTACGAACCATCTTAGGACTTCAACGAACATTTTAAAAAAAGAATTGGCCAAATTGGTCCAGGCGTTGTTGAGTTATGCGCTTACCAACGGATTTTATGATTCATTTTTATATTATAGAAGATATATAGAGAAATACCATAAATCACTGTCGTATCTAAGGGTGCTGGACTTTCGGAAGAAGTACTTTGCCTCTTTGTTCTTTGCCAGAGTCCGTGCTCCCGCATAGATATAATGTTCATAATATTATGTTGGCATTTCATATAATCATACCTAATATTTTTTTGTGTGAGCGCGCTTTATCATAGGCTTTAAAGTTGCTTAACATCAGGCGAGTTGAAGGCGAAGATTCATTAGGTATAATACCTAACTATATGATAATATAAATATCATCTTTTCTATGTTCAGTAATCAGTGTAGTTAGGTATATATAAAAACACGTTATTTGAAGTTAAAAGTATATATTTCCAATAAATATAAGTTCATCAACCATTTATAACTAACATTGTTTTTAATACCTACACAAACATTATGTTTAAATCTATTAGGTAGACACTTATAAACTAACAAAACTTATTTTGACTGTTTACACAAAGTTCTTATCACTTAAATAAAATATAAAAATAAAAATGAATATAATAAAAAAACTCAACAACTATAAAACTATTTCGACTTTGATAATGTTTAGGGGGCAGCGCAGACCGCACACTTTTTGTGCGATAGAGTTTGCGTCTAAGACATTTGAAAAAGAGCGTCTAGATCTGCCGACAGAATGATCGAAGATGTGCGTCGTGTGCGTTGAGTCTGTGAAATATCCGCGACAGATTTTTGCGCGTCGTGTGCGTTACTGTATATAATTGCAAAAAAGTGCGTCACGGATAGTCTGTCGTCTGCGCTGCCCCTAAAAGTTGTTGACCATAATATTATTAACACGTTGACCGCCATGCCGGTCACCGGTGACCGGCAAACAATAGTTTTTCTATTGTGTCTACTTTCTCGGCAGTCAAAGACTTAACCATCGGTAATCATTTACATTGACCATATTGAAAATAATAGTGAAGTGACTTCGGGATCAGTCTGTGTATAAATAGAATAAAACGAGTGGCCAGCATGGCGGTGGCAACTAACAAAGTGACGGATTTGGTGACTTGGCCGTTGCCTCTATTTCTATCAGGCAACGGGAGGCATCTACATACGTACTACGATAAAAAAAAAACCGGCCAAGTGCGAGTCGGACTCTCGCACGTAGGGTTCCGTACCACTATACAGCTAAATAAATGTTTTTCTTTACGTTTTATTATATTGGAGTTAATTAAATGAAAAGATTAGGTAATTTGATTTATGACGTTTAAAAAAAACTACTGGCTAGATTTCATTCAAACTAAATTTCGTTAGTAGTTTTTATAGTGATACACATGATATATTTTTTTCAGTTTTATCATGCCCATATTTTAGAAGTTACGGGGGGGGGGAACACTCATTTTACCACTTTGGAAGAGTCTCTCCCGCAAACTATTCAGTTTAGAAAAAAAACCGGCCAAGTGCGAGTCGGACTCTCGCACGTAGGGTTCCGTACCACTATACAGCTAAATAAATGTTTTTCTTTACGTTTTATTATATTGGAGTTAATTAAATGAAAAAATTAGGTAATTTGATTTATGACGTTTAAAAAAAAACTACTGGCTAGATTTCATTCAAACTAAATTTCGTTAGTAGTTTTTATAGTGATACACATGATATATTTTTTTCAGTTTTATCATGCCCATATTTTAGAAGTTACGGGGGGGGGACACTCATTTTACCACTTTGGAAGAGTCTCTCCCGCAAACTATTCAGTTTAGAAAAAAATGATGTTAGTAACCTCAACATCATTTTCAAATACCTATCCATAGATACCCCACACGTATAGGTTCGATGAAAAAAATTTTTTTCAATTTCAGTTCTATGTATGGGGAACCCCAAAAATTTTGGATTTTTTTCTGATTTTATTTTAAAATCTTAATGCGGTTCACAGAATACATCTACGTACCAAATTTCAATAATGTAGCTCTTATAGTTTCGGAATAAACTGGCTGTGACATACGGACGGACAGACAGACAGACAGACAGACATGACGAATCTATAAGGGTCCCGTTTTTGCCATTTTGGCTACGGAACCCTAAAAAATGATGTTAGTAACCTCAACATCATTTTCAAATACCTATCCATAGATACCCCACACGTATAGGTTCGATGAAAAAATTTTTTTTCAATTTCAGTTCTATGTATGGGGAACCCCAAAAATTTTGGATTTTTTTCTGATTTTATTTTAAAATCTTAATGCGGTTCACAGAATACATCTACGTACCAAATTTCAATAATGTAGCTCTTATAGTTTCGGAATAAACTGGCTGTGACATACGGACGGACAGACAGACAGACAGACATGACGAATCTATAAGGGTCCCGTTTTTGCCATTTTGGCTACGGAACCCTAAAAATGGAATGTTAATTGTGAATTCTCAATCCTTTAGATAATCCCATACATTCAACCCAAGCCAACATGATGCCAACATGATTTGTTAAAGTAGCTCTGATTTGTGTCACACTACAGTGTGTCGTCAGCTAATGTTTGATAACCTGAACTTGGCTTGACTCGCTTCCGAGAATCTTAACCTGCTGAACCTCTAAGTGCCAACGATATAAGTTTGGAAACCATTGGTCTATATAGATTTAAGCCTCCAGATATTTGCCCAAAGTGGCGAATAGCTGAAGAGGCCAGGTCCAGCAGTGGACTATGATAGGCTAATGATTGTGGTCTCCATTAGCAAAAATAACAAATTCTTCAAAAATCCAATCGACTGATCATTATTTGCCGTTCCCATCTTTCATTTCCTTCTCTTTACAGCTACTATGACCGTTCTGTCCCTTCCCATCCTCTTTCCCGTTCTGAGCTGGAGCTATCATGAGTAGATTGTTCCCATTTCTATCCGCCAAGTTCCTGAACGGGACATTCTGCCTCCATCTAGGCGAGAAGAAGTACTGATTCCTCAAAACCCTCAAATGGTCTTTTGGGAAGTAGACGTCCCTATTCGGCTGTCTCTGGTAGTTCCTCCTTATCATATCCTCATTTTCTTCATTGCCGTACTTCTGATATTCGGTATCTTTACACGTTTTTGGTCTGGAGCAGTCTTCTTCGCCGAAGAATGGTCTTTTGAGACGCAGTCTTCTGCCCTGAGGACTGAGTGGGGATTCGCATTTAATCGCCAGATTGGCAGTGTTTTCTTTGTTCATGGAGTGGCCGTGGTTCTTCTGCCATTCTAGCACTTCGCAGAGGAGACCGATGTATCTGAGAGAAAGGATTTTACATTAGGTAGGTCATCCATGGATTTATATTCTATTCTATTTTTTTTAATATGCTTAAATGTAAGCGGAGGTCTGATGGCAGTCTCTCTGTGTAAAAGCTTAGCCCTCGCCAAATCTCTCAGTTTGGGAAGCCGACCCTGAGACAATCGGGAAAAAGGCTAGGATGATGATGATGCTTAAATGCAAGCATAATATGTTGCTTGTCATGTGGTTCCCGCATTTAGAATGGTAGCTTCGCTACGACTTCAACCATGATGGCCCTCACTCGGTTGCCAGAGTCTCCTTTGTTGTTCTGCAGGATTCACCACGGGCTGATGAGGGTGGCTTTGCGCGAAATCATGATAGGTAGTATTGACATTTGGGGAGGCCTATGAGCAAATGTGGACATTGGTGAGCCCAGCTTGGTGATTTCGGATAAAGCCTTCAGTTTTTTTTGCCCAAAATGGCGAATATCTAGCGGATGGCTGTGCCCCTGGCATTGCTAATGTCCACGGGCGGCGGTTACTGTTTAACATCAGACAAGCACCGGCTCGTCTGCCACTAATGGCAATAAAAATATGTCTGGAGATAGTTATGTCCAGCAGTGTGATTGGCTGATGATGAATTCCATAGTCCATAGTTTTTAGAGAGGTAGGGCATAGCGAATCTTCGCTCCAATTGAGCCGCCCGTCCAGGGAAGGGAGGTCCTTATAGAATACCGCAGTCAAATGACCTCTGGGTCGTGTTTCTGCCGGTGAGTAGGGTTTCCGCAGCTCGTGGGGGGTTAGGGTTGGGCCGGCATGTCGGTGGCAACTGACAGGTAACGTTGTCACAGCGACTTGGGCTTCTCTTTCGCTTTCCATCAGGCGTAGGGAAGCCATTAGTCGAGCCACTATAAAAAAATAGTCAAAAATACCATTACTGTTCAGTTACCTTATAGCCATCCTCAAGATCTCATTCTTGGATAGCTTCTTATCAGGAGGAGGGTGGGCACCAGTCTCCGCAGCTCAGCAAACGCCCCACTGACGTTCTGCTGCCGCCAGCGTTCGCGGCAGTTTGTGAACAGCTTCCTCGGAGGCCGGAGGAGGCAGGAGGTTTAGTGCTGGAATGTCGTCTGAGAGATTCTGAAAAAAAAATCAGACAACATCACATACATTGCTCCGTCCCAAAGTAAGTAGCTTAAGCACTTGTGTTTTTTATTATATAGTGGCTCGACATAATGGCTTCCCTACGCCTGATGGAAAGCGAAAGAGAAGCCAAGTCGCTGTGACAACGGGCAAGTAACTGGTCAGTTACTTGTCAGTGCCACCGCCATGCCGGCCCAACCCTAACCCCCCACGAGCTCCGGAAACCCTACACACCGGCAGAAACTCGACCCAGAGGTCATTTGACTGCGGTATTCTATAGGGTGGTTATGGGTATCAGAACAACGAAGGTACCACAAATAAATACTCAAATACAAATAACACACCCAGACACGAACAAACACAAGTGTTCATCATACGAATGTTTGTCCCGGGTGGAATCGACGACTCTTGGTTCAGAAGGCAGGGGTACCTTTACTAGCTTTTATGCGCCTGGAGCGAGCTTTCTAAACTGCCCCCCTGAAAAATGTGGTCTGGTCATTGGTGCGCCCCTCCAGGATCCGCGCCCTGTGCCTGGGCACCGTTGGCTTCGCCCTAATTACACTGCACCGACTTAACGCTTAACTGAGTCTTTCATTAAATAGGCCTGTTGCCGTAAAAAATGTAATTACCGTCCGTCTTTAGATTGTTCAAAAATTAAAGACACATTCCATTTGTAAATTAGTCCAAAAATTACAAACATAGCCCGTTAAAATTACGCGTGACGTCAAAGAGTGGGCGACTCCTGCATTTTGATGCCTTGTATCTTTGTTATTTTTTGTTCAAATGAAAAAGGAAAATTACGTGTCCAATATATTTTTTTAATCTAAAATACGGTCTATTATAATGTAAATATTTTGATCCTGGAAACATCCATATTATCATCATCATCATCAGCCTATTACAGTCCACTGCTGGACATAGGCCTCTCCAGTTGTTCGCCACTTAGAGCAAACATCTGGAGGATATACCCATAATCGCCACGCTGGCAGGCGGGTTGGCGATCGCAGGGCGTAGCTTCTTGCTCCGTGACGCTGCTGCCCCGTCACCGGTCTTTAGTATTTAGCTACGCCTTCAATTGTGATCCATATTATATGACTCTGGAAACAGTTGATACCTGGACGCTTCTAGGTATCTGCCTGTCGTCATCACTGTCGGGCAGACAGAGGTCGTCGCTCAGCATCTCACTGTCAGGCTCCTCATCAGAACAGGACTCTTGATCCGATGCCATCGCAGTTGGGTATACTGTGGGACAAAATAACGGTCCTTCAATCGCTAAGTTTTGGTCGGCAACTAGTGGTTGTTTTGAGTTTATATTTAAAACTAGGTATGCCCGCGTGGAATGGAGTTTCATCCTCTATTTTATCCCGTTGGGGGTAGAATTAATCAAAATCCATTCTTAGCGGATGCCTACATCATAACATCTACCTGTATGCCAAATTTCAGCCCGATCCGTCCAGTGGTTTGGCTGTGCGTTGATAGATCACTAAAAGTATATTTAGATAGAGAAGATAGAGATTTAGATAGATAGGAGCAGTTAAAAAAATCTTTTTATATTGGCCTTTTTTAATATCTATTGCTACAGCTTAGTTAAATCATTATTGCAATTTTTTCTATCGCTAAAAACGCTAGATACTTTGATTATTACCAGTCAGTTAATACCATTATGCTACCTCAAAATGATGGTCTATCAGATCTAGAATTTAGGAAAGAAAAAGCAATGTGTTAATGTGTTGGCAAAACTATTTACACAATGAAATGTTAAAGTTTTTTAATGATAATGATCATGCTACATGAATTGATGGTATATTGTAGATTTCTTTTATCCGGAACAGTCTTGATGACCTCCGTGCCGTGGTGCATTGTGTTAAGCTACTTCTTAAACAGCGGAAGATTCTGAGTTCGATTCTTAAACACAATACAAGATTTTTTTGTTGACGTAAATGGCCTCGAAGAAAATGGAGCCAAATACTCCATCAGGAGGAGTGAGGTCATCCTGAAAGCTATTCTTATAACAAAATAAAAATACAAACTAAATAGGGATCCTAAAGCAAACACAAACGTAATATAGGACGCCCTCAGGCCAGGTGGAGCGACGATTTGCGCAGGACGGCTGGCAAGTGCTGGATGCGAGAGGCCCAATATCGATCAAAGTGGCGAACATTGGGAGAGGCCTATGACCAGCAGTGGACTGACACGGGCTGATGATGATGATGAAACAAACACTAGTTGATTATAGGTACGTTTCATCGATCCAGTAACTTTGTAATTTAGAAAGATGTTTAATATTAAAATTACCTTTTATTGTACTTAAGGACTATTTATTTGCAATTTCTTAAGCATAATACAGGATGTAAGGAGCTATCACCTTTTCGCTCCAAGCCATCCTCACCTGCCCGAGGTGCATCCTGCCGACCAACAAACGAGGCTCTGGCAAACTGACTGGTGGCGGTAAAACCATCACGATAGAAGGCGTAGCTAAATACCAAAGGCCGATGATGGGCAGCAGCGCCACCGGAGCAAGAAGCTACGCACTGCGATCGCCGACCGCCTGCCCAGCGTGGCGATTATAGGTATATCCTCCAGAAGTTTGCCCTAGGTGGCGAACAACTGGAGAGGCCTATGTCGGCAGTGGACTGCAATAGGCTGATGATGATGAAGCATCATACGCCAAGTATATTTAAGTATAAATTCTTCACCGTTTACGTAACGAGTCAATAATCGTTTCATTAATTAAATACCATTGCTGAATTAATCGTAACGGGAGCTATTGTTGGCGACAGACGTCGATATCAACACCGGATGTGCTATATTTGTACAGACCACTTGTCACAATGTGACTTCTTAAATAATAAAGGCATTTTGTTTGATGCGGCTTTTGAGTTACGTCCTTTGTTCGAGACAAACCTGCTTTGTAGAAAGCTTTGTGAATTATTGTCGTATTATAGTAGTTGTTGCCGGCGGCTTTGCTCGTGTAAATATCGATGACAATAAGCCTTGATGTCTTTTTTTATATGTGAATGTTGGTACATTCACTATAAAGAGGGTGGTCCCTCACCTGCCCGTGGTGCATCCCGCCGAACAACAAACGAGGCTCTGGCAAACCGACTGGTGGCTGGTAAAACCATCACGATAGAAGGCGTAGGCTAACACCAAAGGCGATGACGGGCAGCAGCGTCACCGAAGCAAGAAGCTACGCACTGCGATCGCCAACCCACTGCCCAGCGTGGCGATTATGGTATATCCTCCAAAAGTTTGCCCAAGGTGGCGAACAACTGGAGAGGCCTGTGACCAGCAGTGGACTGCAATAGGCTGATGATGATGATGATGATGAATGTACCCTTTTGCCCAGCAGTAACAGCATAGGCTGATGTAGATGATGATTTGACCCCAACTCGCTTGATGTAAAAGCGACGGTAGAGCTTAGGATGGAGCTCTACCCACAAAAATCAATTCACTCATCATCATCAGCCCACATCAGTCCACTGCTGGACATGGGCCTCTCCCAATCACTCTCGCCTTGATAATCTGTAAAATCTATCGGGAACACAGACTCTGGTAAGGAGATTCATAGCTTAACGTAGAGGCAAACGCTTTGTGCGAGTTTTTTGAACCTGCACCGTAAATCGATGTCCTTGCTGTTCCGATAGTACACGATTTTAATCTAATGTATCCCTACTATATAGTAATATTATAAATGCGAAAGTAACTCTGTCTGTCTGTTACGCTTTTCCGCTTAAACCTCTCGATTTTGATGAAATTTGGCACAGACATTTATTGTAGGTATTCAGAATCATAGAATATTTGACAATTAAGTTCTTTTAAAATATTCAAGAGTTAAGTAATTTAACAGAATAAATATTCTCTATGTAGATAGGTATTCTCATTTTATCACTGTCGGCTTTCCTTAACTAAGTTTCATTAACCAAAGTAAACGTACCGTTAACCCTGGTTATATCCGTCACAGTGGGCATAAAATCACAATTCGCACACTCACTTAAAATCAGTCACAAAAAACACAAAAAAATTAAGGGATGTTATCACTTCCGAGTTCCGCGCGAGACTGAAGAAAAAATCAACATTATTCAAATTTGGAAGGAGATTTGCGCGACGCCTCGATTGGCAGAAAGCTCGAGTGCGGTCAGCCAATCAGAGGAGAGGGCGGAGTGAGGGGATCCCTATGAGAATTGCATCCCTTTTCGTGTTTCCCTGATGTTATTATGTGGAAAATGGTTCGTGTTCGCTTATCTGAACTAATTCGTCGTATCTGTCCGTGTGCAGACACCTCGTTGTATGCATTGGCTTAGCAGATTAGGATCGTCATTTACTTAAGTCTGTGGATCGGCTGTGCCAAAAAATCGCTCAACACTCTTCGAGTTCAATACAATAATATCTTCAGGATGTTGCTGAGACTCCCCCGCTTTTGCAGTGCGTCTGAGATGTTTGCGCAGATGAGAACTGATGGTTTTCAGACGCTCATGTGTAAAAAAGGCAGCGTCATGGCCCCATGATGCATTAGCATCGTGTACGGGAGGGAGTGACAACAACATACTGAAGGTAGTGGCAGAGGATCCGCATGCACCTATATTAAGGCACTTCATGCGAGTGATGACCGAAGTCACCAAAAGTGCTGGGTCGCGTTCGCAGGAGGTGCCACTTAGGTACATGACACATATATTAGGTAAATGAATCTTATAAATTACTTGTATTGTATTACTAACCCTTAGATTTATAAGCATTGTTACTAACCCATGGATCAAAGTTATCCGAAATAAAGAAAGATTTGAATTTAAGTTTAAAATAACGCCAAATCAATCAAAAATCTCTTTATTTATAGGTATATAGGCTTGAGACAAGCACTTATAAATTGTCAATTCTGAATACCCACAATTAATTAAAAGGAATTAAACTACCACCATACCATGGGATGTAAGGGAGCGGCCTATCATTATTTCGCTCCAAGCCAACCTCACCTGCCTGTGTTGCATCCTGTCGAATAACAAGCAAGACGCTGGCAACCGACTGGTGGCGGTATAACCATCACAATTGAAGGCGCAGCTAAATACCACAGCCGATGACGGGCAGCAGCGTCACCGGAGCGAGAAGCTACGCCTTGCAATCGCCACCCAACCCACCTGCTTAGCTTGGCGCTTATGGGTAGATATATCCTCCTGATGTTTGCGCTAAGTGGCGAACAACTGGAGAGGCCAATGTCCAGCAGTGGACTGCAATAGGCCGATAATAATGAGTCTACCACCGGATTTGGAATGCAGCTTATACGTACTTATCAAGAAGAACCGGCAAGAAACTCGATAGTTACTCTTTTCATGACAGTCCATACCAACTGCAAGGCTATTCACATTACCTATTCAGTCAGTGTACCACTTAGAATAGGATTACCCCCTCTCACCCTGGGTGTTGTAAAAGATATTTTTTTAGTAGCTAGACATAGGCTTCCTTAAGCCTGATGTAAGGCGAAAGGGAAACCCAAAGTCGCTGTGACAACGGGCAAATAACTGGTCAGTTACCCGTCAGTTGCCACAGCCATGCCAGACCAGTCCTAACCTCCCACGAGCTCCGGAAACCCTACTCACCGGCAGACGACCCGGAGGTCATTTGGCTGCGGTATTCTATAGGGTGGAGGTCCTTCCCCGGACGTAGGGAAGCCATTATGTCGAGCTACTATAAAAAACAAAAAGGCGTTCTTATTGCTAGTAAGCGATCTCTTCTAAAAACCTTCATAAAAAAATTATCTATAATACCACTGCGGTTCACTTACATTTTAACTCATCAAATTCCTTTCAACTGAATGCCGTGAAGCTATAGATTTTTAATTATGTCCGGAATGCGATCACGCGAAGTGGGAATGTATTAAAAATCAATGTTATTAATATTGCTTACTTTGAAATATCACAAAATGTTAATCTTAACGACAGCATTACATAAATTATTCAAATACGTCTCTACTATTATTGCCGAGATAATTTGAACGCGCCTTGCGTTATGATAACGTTTAGTATCGTTCAAACAGCGCACAAGAATACACGTTACAAACAAAAGACAAGGAAAAACGGACTTTAAATACATACCATTAGGACTCACGATTGCTAACACGAGTAAACTTTATAAGTGCTATGTGGACAATTTGAGAATACGCTTTTCGTTAATTGAATGAAGTCGGGTCAGTGATTTTTAATTGGACTGTGTTGTATACGGAAAATACGATAATTGTTGTGCTTTATATAAATAGCTGTTAGAACTGGTTCGTTTGTTATTGTTTGAAGCATTTTTTTGGCCTATCGTCTTGGTGATGCTACTGTGATTTTGTATGTAGGTAAGTTTTTTTTTTTTTTTATAGTAGCTCGACATAATGGCTTCCCTTCGCCTGATGGAAAGCGAAAGGGAAGCCCTAGTCGCTGTGACAACTGGCAAGTAACTAGTTAGTTACCTGTCAGTTGCCACTGCCATGCCGGCCCAACCCTAACCCCCCACAAGCTCCGGAAACCCTACTCACCAGCAGAAACACGACCCGGAGGTCATTTGGCTGCGGTATTCTATAGGGTGGAGGTCCTTCCCCGGACGGGCAGCTCAATTCGAGCGAAGAGTTTCGAGTTCAGTTTTCTTTTGGTAAATCCTACTTAATATTATAATTTTAAGAGAGGTAGAGCATAGCGAATCTTCGCTCGAATTGAGCCGCCCGTCCGGGGAAGGACATTCACCCTATAGAAGACCGCAGTCAAATGACCTCCGGGTCTTGTTTCTGCCGGTGAGTAGGGTCTCCGGAGCTTGTGGGGTGAGTGCTGTATCGGCAACCGGAGGCTAGGGTTAGGTTGGGCATGGCGGTGGCGACTGACAGGTAACTTACCAGCGACTTGGGCTTCTCTTGCGCTTTTTACCAGGTGTAGGGAAGCCATTATGTCATCATCATCATCATCATCTGACCGTTATTCCCGGTTGCATCCGGAGGCCGTGCCTCGGAGCCCAGGGTCCGCTTAAATTATGTCGTGCTAGTAAAAAAAAATGCGAAAGTGTGTTTGGATGGATGGATGTTTATTACTCTTTCACGTATAAACTACTGAACTGTTATTTGTAAAACTTTATAGAAATATAGCTTGCACAGCTAGTAAATAAATAAATATCAGATATCATCACACACATTGCTCTAATCCCAAAGTAAGTAACTTAAGCTCTTGTGTTATGGGTATCAGAACAACGAAGGTACCACAAATAAATACTTAAATACAAATACTGGCTACATCACTACTTGTGTTTATTCCGTGTCTGGGTGTTTATATTAAATAAATAATAACCCAAGACATGCCACGCTGGGCCACACAGCGCCATCTAGCCCCAAACTAAGCCGAAGCTTGTACTATGGGTACTAGACAACTGATAAACTTACTTAGATATTTTTTTTTGTAAATAGATACATAATATTATACATAGAAGAGGGTACGTGAACATCTTTTAAATTATTCGTCGTAATTCATAAATTGCTCGTCAAGATTATCTGTTATATATGTCCTGCATATATTTATATATGTGTATATATATGTATATATATTATTGTATATACTTATTTTATATGTATTATTATATTAATTGCTTATATGTGTATATATATCCATGTATGTATACGTATTTATAGCACATTTTAATAAGTAGTATATTTAGCATATTAGTTTATTGATTATAAATTAGGTATTATCTTTTACAGTGTTTCTTTTTACACTCACCGCACACACATTTGCTCTCTGCATGATCCAAAGGTTAACTGGTAGAGAATGCTCCTAGCATTAAGTTCGCCTTTTGTACCATTTTGTGCAATAAAGTTTTAAATAAATAAATAAATAGAAAACACCCAGACCAATACAAACAGACATGTTCATGCACACAAATGTTTGTAATGTGTGGGGATCGAACCCACGACCCCTGGTTCAGAAGGCAGGGGTCACTACCAATTGAGCCACCGAGCCAGTCAAATTTAGAAAAGCTCGTATTCTAAAATTACTCACCCGGGATTAGAATGGTAGACTTTATGAGCATCAAATAATAAACCGACTTCAAAAAAAACACAAACGACCAAAACTAAAAGCGATAAATAACGTAAGTAATTCTATCCTTAATACATAATTATTTAAATATTACAATTATCACTTATTTTTGAAGTCGGTGCCAGCCTCTTGGTATCTAACGTAGACTGTTGTTGTATGACGCGCGCGGCCGGCAAATCCACACGACAATATACATTTATTTGTTTGGCTGGCACCGACTTCAAAAATAAGTGATAATTGTTTAATTAAATAATTATGTATTAAGGATAGAATTACTTACGTTATTTATCGCTTTTTAGTTTTGGTCGTTTGTGTTTTTTTTGAAGTCGGTTTAATTTTTTTTAAAAAATAATTTTATTTCTCTATTTTTAGTTGCGTTAATGTGCTGTGACCTTGAATAAAGGCTAATTAATGTCCTTAAGAGTTATAAGGAATAAAAAATTTTGCTTTAAGTCAAGTGAAGACTTTGCGATCTAGAATCAAGCATATCACTTACCAAATCACCTGCCTTATTAGCCCTGCATAAGTACATACTACTACCTAGTGTAATATCGACCAATGTCAGTACTGTCCCCTAACTCCTAACCGTTAAGGAGTTCTGTGGCTTCATCATCAGCACCAGATGTTGACGCCCGGAAGCATATACCTGAGTAAAATATGATTACGTAACAAAAACACCATATGGGCATACAATTTTCGGTTGTTGCCCTCAATTTCTCCAGGATCCCATCATCAGATCCTGACTTGGTGATAATGGGACCACCTCGGAAGTGTCCTCTGTCGAACTGTCGAAAAATTTTTGAAATCCATCCATAATTGACGGAAATATCGGTGAACATACATAAAAAAAAAAAAAAAAAAAAATATTATACATACAGACGAATTGAGAACCTCCTCCTTTTTTCGAAGTCGGTTAAAAACTGCTCTGATATCGACTCATATTTCATTAAAATTCTACTCTCTCATCATTTCTCATGAATTTTTTCGTAGAATATCGTAATGAAAAACTATTCCACTCAATTATAAGTGCTCTACAAATTGTTAAAAATAATCGGAGACCATTTTGCTCGTAATAAGGTTATTGACCGACGAAAATGTTTAATGTAACTTTGTATCATGCCAGACAAGGACTTCTCCAGTTGTTCGCCATTTTGGTCGAATATCTGGAGATTCTGGAGGCTTTACCCATAATCGCCACGCTGGGTTGACGATCGCGGGGCATACCTTTTTGCTCCGGTGACGCTGCTGCCCGTCATCGGCCTGTGGTATTTAACTACGCCTTCAATCATGATGGTTATAACCACCACCAGTCCGTTGCTTCGTTTGTTGCGGCAGGAGATTCTATAGTTTACCGCTTCTCAGTAAACGCAGTATATGACGCTCCCTGGCCAGGAGAAGCGAAGATTTGTGCAAGATGACTGGCATGTGCTGGTTGCGAGATACCCAGGATCGTTGAAAGTGTCATCATCATCATCAGCCTAGTGAAGTCCACAGCTGGACATAGGCCTCTCCAGTTGTTCGACACTTAGGGCAAACATCTGGAGGATATACCCATACGCCACGCTGGGCAGGCAGGTTGGCGATAGCAGGGCGTAGCTTCTCGCTCTGGTGACACGCTGCTGTATTTAGGTCTGTCTGTGGTATTTAGCTGTGCCTTCAAATGTGATGGTTATACCGCCACCAGTCGGTTGCCAGCGCCTCGTTTGTTATTCAGCGGGATACACCACGGGCAGGTGATGTTTGCTTGGAGCGAAAAGATGATAGGTCGCTCCCTTCATCCCATATATGTCCATATAACCCTCATAACTGTTCTGGAAGACAATTAAAAATCCTGATTGCCAAAGATTGAGTCTGATATTTGTTTGTGTCAGTTACCCCAATTCCTCTGCAAATATCATCACATCATTCTGCAGTACAGTGATCAAGTCTTATCATCACTACATTCAAAACTTTAAAACCTTGCCACAATGTAAATGATATATCAACATCATGACATGGAGAGGGAAACATTTACAGGTTCAATGTGACTAAGTTCCAAGGTGTATCATAATCAAGCCATGTACAAACGCAGTGCTAAAGTCAACGTACCGTAATCTGTCTCGTAAGAGTACTGACAACCTGTCATTATCTATTGACACGGAAGCTATCGAATATAGATAGATAGATAGATATTCTTTATTGCACAAAAACAAACATTACAGACAAGGTATTACAATCAACTAGTGGTACAATTTAGGCGGTCTTATCGCTAGTAAGCGATCTCTTCCAGACAACCTTCAGGTAGAGGAAGTGTGCTATTCTGAAGAGAGAGGCAAGGTCGTGCAAACTGTTTAATTATATACCTAAATAAACATATATAGATGTGTACCTACATATATAAAAAGAAAGAAGAATATTATACTGGTATCGATATAACTAACATGACAATTTGCGCCCTATATAGAATTCTCACGTGAAATCATCATCGTCATCCTAGCCTTTTTCCCCATTGTCTCAGGGTCGGCTTTGCCGGCGGCGTCGCACGCGTGAATATCGTGTTTAAAAAATAACGGACTTCCATAAAATTTACGTTACGCCTCTAGCAATACATTGGTGAAAACCGCATTCAATTCCATGCAGTAGTTTTTACGTGATGCGCATCCGTTATTTTTGAAACCCGATATCCACGCGTGCGACGCCGCCGGCACAGCTAGTTCTAAATAAATATAAGTTTTAAATATAGCCAATAACCAGAGCAATACAATGGTTATACGAGTAATAAACTATCGTTATTATCTTTAAATCCAATGTTTACTATAAATGGTTCTACTACTGTTGTCCCACTTACGAACTGATAATTTCTTATTACATACATATGTTATTTGTGCATTATCATTAAGAGTTGATATGACAGCGTATGAACATTTCCTATCTGAGCCGCTTGAGCCGCCGACTAAGGACCTCCACCCTATAGAATAGCGCAGCCAAATGACCTCCGGGTCGTGTTTCTGCTAGTGAGTAGGGTGTCCGGAGCTCGTGGGGGGTTAGGGTTGGGCCGGCATGGCAGTGGCAACTGACAGGTAACTGACCAGTTACTTGCCAGTTGGCACAACGACTTAGGCTTCTCTTTCGCTTTCCATCAGGCGCAGGGAAGCCATTATGTCAGCTAATATAAAAAAAATCTTCCACTAGACACTGTAAACCAGTAAAGAAAAGAAAAAGCGGCTTAGTACCTTACACTATGAGTCTATCGCAGTCCACCGCTGGACATAGGCCTCTCCAGTTGTTCGCCACTTTGTCCAAACATCTATAGTTCATTCGCGTTAAGAAAATAGTGACTCATCACCGACTGCCGGCCACTAGCCAATTAAAACGCTAGAAATTATAATTTCAATTTCTAGAATTATAATTTCTAGCGTTTTAATTTCAATTTCTAGAATTATAATTTCTAGCGTTTTAATTGGCTAGTGGCCGGCAGTCGGTGATGAGTCACTATTTTCTTAACGCGAATGAACTATAGAAGCTTTACCCATAATCGCCACGCCGGACGGGCGGGTTGGCGATCGCAGGGCGTAGCTCCTCGCTCCGGTGACGCTGCTGCCCGTCATCGGCTTATGGTATTTAGCTACACCTTCAATTGTGATGGTGATACCGCCACCAGTCGGTTGCCAGCGCCTCGTCTGTTATTCAGCAGCACCACGGGCAGATGAGGATGCCTGGGAGCGGAAAGATGATGGGTCGGTTCCTTCAACTCCTTACTAATACTCTACATAACACTTCTATCGAAAGATAACGTAATAAATATATTACCTATAGTAATATTAAATGGCCTTATTGTCTGTCTAGAGATAACCAGCCTTTAACATTGTCGTTGTCTAGTGAACAGGAGGATTTAGGTTGACCTTAAGTGCTGATAAAATAACATAATGGTATCTTAATAAATTATTTAATACGTTAAAAGAAAAAAAATGTTGAATTACTTTTAAAGTTCAACATTTTCTTTCATTTAAATGTAGGTAGATTTATCTTGTCTCTTATTTTCAGTCGTAAATTCTGATTCAGTTGATAGCTCACTTCATCCTTCTTTTTAAGTATCCCCTACCCTAAGGTTGCCTAAAAGAGATCGCTTAAAGCGTTACAGCGGTAAGGTCGCCTATATTGTACAAGAAGTGTATACTATACTTAGTTTTAGGTTAATTGTATGGTGTGCAATAAAGAATGTTTATTATCTAGGTATTTAAAATAAACGAATCTTATATAATATAAAAAAATGAGTCGCTAAATGTGTTGGTAAGCGCATAACTCAATAACGCCTGGACCAATTTGGCCAATTCTTTTTTTTTAATGTTCGTTGAAGTCCAAAGATGGTTCTTACGGTAAGAAAAAATCGAAAAATTGTAATGAGAAACCACGGGTGAACGAGAAACAATACCGCGGGGCGCAGCTAGTTTTTAATAAAATTAAAATTAATTAATACAGTAACTACTCACGAATTATTATTTGACTATATTTGACAGTCAATTCAAAATTAAAACGCTGTTTGTCATACAAAAAGTATTTGTCAGAAGTGGGATTCGAACCCACGCCCACAGAAGTGGACTGCGACCTGAACGCAGCGCCTTAGACCGCTCGGCCATCCTGACTCTGTAATCAAGCGTTGAATTTTAGTATTACTTACTACTGAGGACTATTTCATGGTAAAAATAAACAAAAGAAAAACTATTTACGACAATTTGCGGGTAGAAGGTCAAAACAGATTATTAAAAACTTCTCTGACAGTGAAACATTTCATGAAATGGGCAATTCTACGGTGTGGCCACGACTTAGCTATTACGATTGAAGGCGTAGTTAAATACCACAGGCCGATGACGGGAGCATTATCACCGGAGCGAAAAGCTACGCCCTGCGATCGCCAACCCGCCTGCCCAGCGTGGCGATTATAAGTAAAGCCTAAAGGTACTTGCTCATACTAGCGAACAGCTGGAGAGGCCTATGTCCAGCAGTGGACTGCGACAGGCTGATGATGATGATGACGTAAGGTTTGAAGCCTAAAGTCAGCTCTTACGTCAAGTAAAATCTTGCGATAGGTATCATGCAGCTTCGCAAACTGATAAGAAACAAATGCCTTAGAAATATTATAATCCGAATCATAATTATGTTTCAACACTTCACTATAATCCATTTGATTGCCATAATTAAACAATACCTTTAAAATTGCATTATATACCTAAACTCAATTTTTATCGTTGCATTGCATAACAATAACACATTTTATAAACAACTAGCAAACCCGGCGAACTCCGTTTTGCCACCAGATGGCTTCTTTTTTCCTGAATTTTCTTTGCTATAAACCTCACGGAGTCCGAGACCTTTCCAACGAATGCAAAACCGTGGAAATCGGTTCGTGCGTTCTGGAGTTATAGCGTCAGGGAGGAAAACCCGACTTATTTTTATATCTAAACTAATATTATAAAGAGGAAAGATTTGATTGTTTGTTTGTTTGTTTGTTTGTTTGTTTGATACGAATAGGCTCCGAAACTACTGGACCGATTTGAATAATTCTTTCACCGTCGGATAGCTACAGTATCTGCGCTGAACATAGGCTATATTATATTTTTAAAAAAGTTAGGGATCCGTGCTAAAACTCCAATAATGTAACCCAAATTTACCAAAAAGATTTTAATCTATAAAAAAAGAAATGATCTTACATACTGACGTCTCATGACAACGTTCCCATAGCAACCGAAACTGTTATGACATCTAAATAAATAAATTCTAATATGAAATCGTACTTTCACGTAAAAACTACTGAAAGGATTTTGATGAAACTTTACAGGAATGTTATTTTATGCATCAGATTTACATACAGGCTATAGATTACAAGGGTATCATACATTTTAGAATTTACAATTTCGGCAAAATATGTTACATACTTTTTGAAATGACCATAGATACCTGCTGTCATTTCTTGAATTTGTCAAAGAAATTGTCATTTTGACATGACAGGTAGGTACCGATGTCAGTAGTAAATACGTAATTATCGGAAATTCACAACAAACAGTGATATAAATATTTGTGAACCGTCGGCTTACTTTCAGGATAAAATTCTTCGGAAAATACTATATGCAAATTGCTATAGCTAAAAATAAGACCAACTTGAAAACACACCACTGGTGTTCCTTGCATCAATGCTGCTATCAGCTTGGAGGCTCCTCATTTAGCAACAAATCGGAACAATATTTAGGAATAGTGCACAGTCGAACAGATCTAGCATAATCCGTGAAAAAGGCATCCTGAATCATAGTGTCATGAAGCTCTAAGAACCCAAAAAATATGAATGCATTCTGAAATCTGAAAACTGCGATCTGTGCATGCATATAATAAATATTTTTCTTTTCCAATCCGATGTTATAATTTCTGTACCCTATACTATGTAGTAGTATGTATGTATTTTAGCCTAATAAAATAGTTTTAATTACGCATGGGGTAGGGGATGTGAATTTGTGCTCGACCCACGGTTCGATGTGAGGGATCGGCCTTTCATCTTTTCGCTCCAAGTCAACCTCACCTGCCCGTAGTGCATCCTGCTGAATAACAAACAAAGCGCTGGCAGCCGACTATATCACAGACCGATGACGGGCAGCAGCGTCACTGGAGCGTGAAGCTACGCCCTGCGATCGCCAACCCGCCTGCCCAACGTGGCGATTACAGAGATCTAATGTCCAGTAGTGGACTATAATAGGCTGATGATGATGAATTACGCATGTCGGAAGAAAATAGCGCTACTAAGTAGGTATTGCTTTTTAGTCGGCATCATTATCGTTAAATCATTTTCAAGGTAATTTCATGTAAGTACTAAGATGAAAAATGCCCTAGGTTTTGAGTTTACGGCAAGTAACTGGTCAGTTACCTGTCAGTTTACCTGTCAGTTGCCACTGCCATGCCTTTTTTTTTACGTGGGGAATCCCTTCGGACCTTCGGTCTCTACAACGGGGATGCAGACACCGGTGTGCGGTGCCAAGTTATCCCGCTAAACCCCACGGTGACCCACCATCGCCGCCAAGCCCAGGGGAGTCTGGATCCTCAGTAAGCGACTCTACCGCGGCTCCGCCGGTAAGACGGTGTGCCGCGCAACGGCTCGGTCACGAAGCACGCCCCCTCCCAGCGGAACCCGTGCCGGGGGCCGGACGACCCCGTGCCCGACGCCCAGGTCCCAGCGGCGGAAAAAGATATTCATTCCGCCGCTGCCTTCTACGGCCACGGCCACGGCCACGGCCGTTCTCTCACTGTGCCCTCTACTGCCTGCCCTAAGTTAGAGGGACGCGCGGAACACGGCGCGGCCACCTACCTACCTGGCACCACGGCCACCACTACACAGGGCCACAGCCCTACACACAGAGGTCGCAGAGGATAAGGAGGACGGCAACGGAACACCGCGAGATCCCCCGAAGGGCACTCCTCTTCCTCTGTGACCCTCGCCGAACAAACCAGCGCTTAGCGCTGGTGCCGCCAAGCGGCCCACCTCTGCCGGCGGGAGCGGGACGAGCGAGGCTCAGTCCCGCTGCCGGCGCCGCCCACCTGCGGCCCACTGGGGTCCCTCTTTGTTCCGGGTCGTGGGGGGCCGACCCGTACTAAGCCCCCCCCCCCCAGCACGCCAAGCCGAGGACCCCATCGGGGGGGCTCCCCCACGAGCTCCGGAAACCCTACTCACCGGCAGAAACACGAACCGGAGGTCATTTGGCTGCGGTATTCTATAGGGTGGAGGTCCTTCCCCGCACGGGCAGCTCAATTCCAGCTCAAGTACCTCGGCTAATAAAATAGCATGGCTTCAAATCCAACCAGAGGCCAACATGATGTACATCTACATGACCCAAGGGTTAACGGGTAGAGAATGCTCCTAGCATTGAATTTCGCCTTTTGTACCATTTTGTGCAATATAATCAAAGCGTTTGTTATTTGTGTCAAACCATGTTCAGATTTCTCAGCCTTCGAATCGAATATATCTTCATTTTGTTTCTAGCATCCATTAATTTTAGCATTGTAAGCGTGTGTATAGGTTATATTAATTGATAGAAAATATGAGAGGTCCTTCCTAAAACACCAACAATGTATGAAATGTTTAGCTGAAATAATTGATTTATCCGAAGCGAAGCGAGGAGCGGGCTGCTAGTAGTAGATAAAAGCAACATATTTTAAAAAAATAGTATCTACCCATATCAGTTTACAATTCTCGTATAAATATTTGGTGACACATATACAATTAAAAAAAAACCAGCCAAATTGACAACCTGCTTCTTATTTTGATGTCGGTTAAAAAGAGGAGGTACCTAACTATCGAGTATCTTGCCTCTTAGAATCCACTTTCCGAACACGAGAATAGAATAATTTTTATTTACATTTGTAACTTTACTTGACTGTTTATATAAAGTGCTTGTTTTAAGTCTAAGTATATTAAATAAGAGAGGAATTTTAATATACTCTATTTTATTTTCTACTTCAAAGATTTGTTATACAAACCCAATAGTTAATAACGAATTTATGATTAAGAAATTGGGTTTAAAGATGATCGTAAAGCTGTGTAACACGTACTTAAGATTATAACAAACATGATAATAACTCAAGCAAATAAGGGAGGAACCAGTTTAACACGTGATAGATATAAGATTCATCTTTATTCATATTATGTAGATGGAATGAAGCTAAGTGCAAGCTAAATCATTAGTACAATCATCATCATTAGCAAACGTCTTCTGCTTGACACAGGCCTACCTAAGTACTCAACTAAAAGTCATGTCAAAAAAACTGTTACTCTTTTAGTTGTAAAAAACCGGCCAAGTGCGAGTCGGACTCGCGCACGTAGGGTTCCGTACCACTGATTGAATGAAAAACTTAGGTAATTTGATTTATGCCGTTTAAAAAAAACTACTTACTGTCTAGATTTCATTTATACCAATTTTCGTTAGTAGTTTTCATAGTAATACACATCATATATTTTTTTCAGTTTTATCATGCCCATATTTTAGAAGTTAAGGTGGGGGGACGGGGGGGGGGGACATTTTACCACTTTGGAAGAGTCTCTCGCGCAAACTATTCAGTTTAGAAAAAAATGATGTTAAAAACCTCAACATCATTTTAAAATACCTATCCATAGATACCCCACACGTGTATGATGAAAAAAAAATTTTGAGTTTCAGTATGGGGAACCCCGAAAATTTTGGATTTTTTTCTGATTTTATTTTAAAATCTTGCGGTTAACAGAATACATCTACGCACCAAATTTCAATAACGTAGCTCTTATAGTTTCGGAATAAACTGGCTGTGACATGCGGATGGACAGACAGACAGACAGACATGACGAATCTATAAGGGTCCCGTTTTTGCCATTTTGGCTACGGAACCCTAAAAACCACATCAAAATCCGTTGCGTAGTTTTAACATTTAAGCACACACAGTGATTTAGGGCTAAAGAGAAAGAAAAAGCGACTTTGTTTCAAATACTGTGTAGTGACGAGTAAATAGGGAGACAAAATGTCAGGTATCTATTTAAAAATAGAAAAACAGTCATCAGTTTCATGACAAGCGGTTTTTCAAACCTTTTATATTGACATTATCTCTTGTACCAGGCTTGTACAAGAGATAATGACTCTTGACACTTGTACATAACTGATAAAATCATTCAGTCATCTGTCTCAGACCAGATAGGTACTTAACAACATTGCAGTCTTGTATAGGTATCCTACATTGGAGACCGCGTCTCGGCAAACGTAGTGTAGGACGCCCTCAGGCCAGGTGGAGTGACGATTTGCGCAGGACGGCTGGCAAGTGCTGGATGCGAGAGGCCTAAATTCGATCATGGTGGCGAACATTAGGAGAGGCCTATGTCCAGCAGTGGACTGACACGGGCTGATGATGATGATGATCCTACATTAGTAATTTAATGGTTAATATAAAATGTCTTTTGTAAGACTTCTTTCGAATTAAGATGATGTCATTCGCTGTGAAGTATTTTACACGAAATGTCAAAGTTTTCACTAACGTCAAAGTTTTAGTAAAGTTTCCTATGCAAACTGTCATAACTCTCCAAAATTGTTTTAATAATGATGCGAGTTTTTCAGTCGAGTTAGATTATAAAGCTGCGATACATTGGAGATATTTGCACCAACGTAACATTTTGCGCCCAATGCTTTGGGCAAAGTACTTTGACATAATGAAGACATTGAGCGCCTTAGTATTGGGCATTGGACAGTGATTGGACGCAAAGTTGAATCCAATGTGTGGCCAAGGCATAAGTTATAAGCAGTCCTCTATTACAGTTTATAAATTTTTCATACAATAGCTTTCAGTGCCTACTTAACATAGGTAAACTAAAATTCAGCTGCAGAACTCTGTGTCAGGATGGCCGAGCGGTCTAAGGCGCTGCGTTCAGGTCGCAGTCCACTTCTGTGGGCGTGGGTTCGAATCCCACTTCTGACAAGACTTTTTGTATGACTATGTTTTAATTTTGATTTATCAAAGTTACGTACCTATCTAATGCGTATACAAACTGAAGTTCTCTGCAAATAAATCCCATAGATAAAAAAAACAAAACATATTTTTATCTTGAAAGAATGTTTTTTTTGTTCGTTACGGGTTTGTTCTCGGCCGCAATGAAGGTTTTCTGAATAAAACATACGCAGACTAACTGTAACGTGATTGGCTAATTTTGACATGAAACTGTCGTTTACGTAGCAGCTGACCAATCACATGTTAACTGGACCTCAGGCTACATAACGCCATCTACCGGGCATTTCATTTTGTAACACCCTCCTCAAGTAGTGATATTAAAGCTTGCGATGAAGCACACTTACTAAAAACAAACCGATTCACGCCTTGAGCACCGGAAGCTTGTATGGCTCTAGGAACATAGAGTCCGGCAAGGAGTTCCATAGCTTGAAATGTATTCTCTAGTTAGACCACAGAGTTACACTTAAAAAGGTTACATACATCCTACTACATAGTGATTTATTTCATTTGCACCATATTTTTAAATACTGGCAGCTAATAAAAATATAAGAAAAATAAACAATTAAGTATTTAAAACGTAAAAACAAAAGTGAATCGATAAATTGAATGAATGTGTGCAAATCTTGACAAAATTACATCTGATTTATTGTAAAAGTTTTCACTTTTTTTGTGACCAATTAAACCAAAAAAAAAAGATTTAACTTTTCTTTCTTTTGTTCACAGACGCATGTTTGGAGACTTCTAGAAAGAGACTGACTTAGTAAATAGTAGTGTGATGTAACCGCTCATAACCCATCATGGATCCCCAGGAATTAGTGCCCTTAGAAGGTCAGTAGTCAGCAAAATTATTGCAGTCTTGTATTATTACAATTTAAATCTCTCACGCTTTCAATTTTCGCATTCGTCAATTGAATTTTGGCTCCGAATTAGTATTCAGATCAGACGTTTCTTTCCTTGGTACCTTGCCTAGTTCATAATAATACTTAATAACTTTTTTAAATCACCATATTGAAGTCTGGTCAAATAACTGGTCAGTTACCTGTCATTGCCACCGCCATGCCATCCCAACCTTAACCTCCCACGACCGGCAGAAACACGACCCGGAGGTCATTTGGCTGCGGCATTCTATAGGGTGGAGGTCCTTCCCCGGACGGGCGGCTTAATTCGAGCAAAGAATCGCTATGCCCTACTTCTCTTAAAATCCATCGTTGACTCCTACGAATATGATGATCATCATCAGCCTATAGCAGTCCACTGCTGGACATAGGCCTCTCCAGTTGTTCGCCACTTATAATGGCCACGTTCGGCAGGCGGGTTGGCGATCGCAGGGCGTAGCTTCTCGCTCCATTGACGCTGCTGCCAGTCATCGGTCTGTGGTACTTAGCTACGTCTTCAATCGTGATGGTTATACCGCCACCAGTCGGTTGCCAGCGCCTCCTTTGTTATTCAGCAGGATGCACCACGGGCAGGTGATGATGATGATGATGATTTCCTTCCAGCTGCAAAACCAACCCCCCGCATCCCCGTCAACCGCCAGTACAGTCTCGCCGGCCGCTCCTGCTACAGAGGACCCATCAGGATATGCCGTCTACTCGCCCTGCTCATCTTCCTGCCGAGTGTCTTCATCATCGTGCCCCTGTACATGAGGTAAGGGTCTATCTATCATTATCATCAGCCTTTCGCAGTCCACTGCTGGACATAGGCCTGTCCAGTTGTTCGTCACTTTGAGCAAACACTAAAATTTGGAGGCTTTGCTTATAGTGGCTCGCTGCCGCGCTGGCCAGGCGGGTTGGTGACCGCAGTAGATTTTATCTATCTTCTATCTATATCTTCTATCTATACTTATAATAAATCTCTAGCGAGGTCAATTCTGTACATGAAATATATTTTCAAAATAACTATCAGGGGGAGATTAGTGATCGATGATGATGCCAAAAATGCAATCAGTAAAATTTTTGTCTGTCTGTCTGTCTGTCCGTCTGTCTGTCTGTATGTTCGTTATAGAAAAAAAACTGCTGGACGGATTTTGACGAAACTTGGTACAATTATTCTTCATACTCCTGGGCAGGTTATGGTATACTTTTGATCACGCTACAACCAATAGGAGCAAATCAGTGAAGGGAAGTGTGGGGAAAACGAGGAAAATTTTTATCTGTATGTTTCAAATAAAACTGTACCTATTTTATGTTTCACCCTTGGAACGCCAGTGTCAGTTATATGCGACAATGACAATTACATTTGGCGGTCAAAGAGTTAAACACAATCATTGAATAAAGGTACTCCGAAAATATTACAACGAGAGAAAATTGTAGAAATTGTCTCTGTAATGTTAAGATAAAAATATGTACCTCACTAATAATATTAGCACAGCAATTAAGATATATATCAAAAACTTCGGTGTGAGCATAATTTGTTAGCAATTATTTACATAACATTGTGACATGGAACGAATAAACAGTGTGTTGCTAGAACGAAGGACGTAAGTTTGCAAATATAGGTAATTTAACTTGGTAAGTAATAACAGCATTTTATAGCAAAAAATAAACCGACTTCAATAGTACAACCCTTTAAAATATGTCTTTGATGTTACTTTTAATGTATAAACGATTTGTTTTTTTTTAATCCAATGTATTTAAGCTATAGTTTGCAAAGTTTCATTAAAATCCGTTCAGTAGATTTTGCGTGAAAGAGTAACAAACATCCATCCATACAAACTTTCGCCTTCATAAAATTAGTAGGAAGGATTTTTTCCCATCAGGCGTAGGGAAGCCATTATGTCGTCCTACTATAAAAAAAATACTTACCTAATAACCAGACATACTGTATAATACACATACAACGATCCACATTTGCCTCAGATAACACAAAGCTAGGCTTTTCATTTTATGACAGTTTTTTATTTGCATCCATTCGCTAATTTGCACAAATTATAATCAGTTGCTTACCTACTAAGCAACAACCACTATAACCGTGTAAATGATAATTAATTTTACGATCTATCAAATAAGGTACATATTTGTGTAAGCATAATTTTACACGTGGGCTTTCGGTCTGTTTGATCGATAAATATGTTATTTACGATACCGTATAGGCTAATGTCATAAATGTGAAAGTGTCTTTCAGTTAGATACTATTTAATCTATTTCTTGATGCAATATTGGTATGATGATTCAATAGTAGCGGCAAGAAGTCTCATAGAAAGTCAAGTCTGTTGCCGTGAAAATGTAATTAGTCCGACTTTTATATTGTTCAAAAATAAAAGACACGTATTTTTTCATTTGTAAATTAGAAAAAAATTACAAAGATATAGCCGTTAAAATTACGCGTGACGTCAAATAGTGGGAGTATTACTGTCACTGAGTGTCGTCAAAGTCCCTCCTACATTTTAATGCCTTGTATCTTTGTTATTTTTTGTTTAAATGAAAAAGGGATAAATACTGGTCCAATATATTTTTATAATCTAAAATACGGACTAAATATAAAGTAATTATTTTGATCCTGGAAACATCCCTATTCAACAAATTGTTTGCTGTAACGCGGTTTCATGATTTTTTATTGACTTTATGAATCACTTTATCTTTTAATCTAAATAATCTAGACCTGTCTGTCTGACGTCAAGACAACTATAGGATAACATCACAACAACCTAATAATATAGTGATATACCTACCTACACATAAATCTCTTTACAACTAAAGTTATATTACTAAATCTGCATAGGAGATTCAGCCTGAGATTATACATATGTGAGACACACACAGAAAGTTTCAAAATGATATCAACATATGCATCAAATGAATGAATCAAATGAACACACAGTTCTTAAACAAACTCAAAACTCAAACTCAAACTCAAACATTTATTTGCACAGAATAATATGTAGATATAAACATACATCTTTTTATAATGATCTCAACAACCAAGGTGTTTAAATATATTTTAAGCAAAGCAAATTAACCACCTCAAACAAACAACTTGCTCTTTGTTTTCGCCCGCTAATGTGGCCCGATTATTATTAATTATCATAGACAAGGCAAACGTAACATTTAGAAAATCTGCTCTATACTTAATGCGTTTCATTGCAGTGCAGTTTGATAGCATAAATGAGTGTCTGATAAGATAGCTTGGTACTTTCTACACGCTCCAGATTAAATAGCTTAAACACACTTGTGTTATTAAAATCAGAACCAATGGAAGGGCCACAAATTGACTCTTATTAAATTGTCTTAACAACCAAATGCAATAAATTTACAAGGTGCAACAGATGATGTACTGACTAACGTAAAATAAATGCACCATATTTTAAATTGCATTTGACTCTAGTACTCTATACCATAGAAACATTACGATTAAAGCGTAGCTAAATACCACAGGCCGATGACGGGTAGCAGCGTCACTAGACCGAGAAGTTACGTTCTGCGATCGCCAACCTGCCTGCCCAGCGCGACAATAATATTATAGGGAAAGCCTCCAGGTGTTTGCCAAAAAGAAACGCACAACCAGAGAGGCCTATGTCCAGCAGTGGACTGCTATAGGCTGATGATGATTATGTACTTACATCAAAGGGCAGATTTCAATGTTCGCAATTGGTACGGATTTATGCCCTATTTCATCATCATCATCATTATCAGCCGTAGGGGGTCCACTGCAGGACATAGGCCTCCCCCCAAAGACTATGCCCTATTTACGTCCAAATAATGATGGATGTACAACAAGGTACTATGTTAGGTCCCTTTCTATTTATTAATTGTATTAAAGATCAAACATTTTTGATTTCAGATACCGCGTGTTCTCGGGGCAGATGTATCCAATGAGCATGAGTGATATGAGACTGATAGATAGCAGAATATCCACTACTTGGTGTCAGGTGAGTTTAAAAAACGTAAGTGTACTAAGCCCTCGGCATCAGACATAGCTGAAGCGCTTGAGAATTTAAATGCAGAAATTAACTAACTTTACTACTACATATATTATACCTATATTAGTACCTTTGATAGCAGTTATTCGGTAATTATAGGCATAATCTTATAAGCTGATATAAAACATTCAATCTCCAGCTGTATATCTAGCATCTCGTTTCAAAAATATTTTAAAAAGTAAAATCGTAGGTACTGTTGTCTTATGATAAGCATTTGTTAAATTACTGAAAGGTAATAAATATACTCCTGAAATGAAATAGATTATTGTTAACTTCCAAGTTATATCTCTTCAGCTAAACTTTACAATTAATTATTAAACTTCTTAAAATAATTCTACAGTCAAGAACAAGTCAACCGACCGATAACGATATCTATAAAGTCTTATCATCTCGTTGTAACACAAATGTACCTAACGAAATAAAAACAAGGCCAAAAATTATGCAAGGTAACCTCACCGATAGGTATTGGAAGGTTAAGATAAATTAGATCGATAGAACGTGGATAGAACTTACTAATTAACAAGCAATGTAGTTTCTTATGACGGACATGGAACAGAGGTATAACTTATTTAATACCAGTGTATTGAATAAGTTATAGTTTGGTATTACAACAAACCACGTACAAAAAGTATTTGCTCATTAATAACACTAGTCCTTTCAACCATATGACACACATGACAATATAAGCACATAGGCATGTACCTACTCGTATAAGGAGAAGCTTGCTAGTGCTAAAATTGTTTTAAGTAGATAACAGTTTTTCACAAGAACTGCTGTTTGCAACGACGTATCTCTATGCGATCGAATCCGTAATAAGATAATCCGAAAGAGACCCAAAATCATCAGTAAATTGACCGAATTAGTAAGCTGAAGAAGTGGCAGTAGGCTGGCATTACTCGTATTAGCCTACCTTTGGGGGGTTAAAATAATTCTGGAATAGACCAGGTTGTCAGCAACGTAGTGAGTTGCGCAGGATGGCAAGCAAGTGCTATATACGTGAAGTGACGAATTACTTAGAGTGGCCTATGTCAAGCAACGGACTGCGTTGGGCTGATAATAATGCAAGCACCATATCGACGAAATTTAATGCACAACAATAAAATGCTTTAACATACATTTTCAGAGGCAAGTGGTAAAATCCAACACGACGTTCAACGCGTTCGTGGTCCCAGGACCGCCGGAGATGCAAGACGACCTGGTGCCTGTCTCCATGACCCGGCAGCTGGTGCTGGAAGACGACATGAAGGAGTACTGGGGCTTCTACCTCCTCAAGGGTTCTACGGTCACCGTGTCCACTTGTGTCCAGTGAGTTATGGATTTTATTTTTACTAGCTGTGCGGCTTCGCCCGCGTTTATATAGGTGTGTCACAGGAGTGTTTATTCATCCCTTTTTTCGTAATAAAAGGTAGCCTATGTCCTTTCTCAGGGTCTAAAAATTGTCTGTGCCAAATTTCATCCAAATCGGTTTAATCGGGAAAGTGTAACAAACAGAGTTACTTTCGCATTAATATTATTAGTAGGGACTAGTAGGGATAGTAGCTCAACATAATGGCTTCCCTGCGCCTGATGGAAACTGACAGAGAAGTCCAAATCGCTGTGAGAAGGGGCAAGTTACTGGACAGTTACCTGTGGATATCAAAAATTGATGTAGTCATTAATGTTATTAATAAAATAGTGGATAGAAGTTTGAGATGACGTTGTGAGACCCAGCGTGGCATGTCTTGTGTTATGTAAGTATGTCTTGGTTTATTAACACGTATTTTTATTTTACCTCCAGACGGCCCGGAGCATCCCTGATCATGATAAAAGGCTACAAACACCTCCAGGAGTGCGCGTACATCGGCGACAACTCCTCCGAGGAGCTGGACGAGCTCCGCAAAGCCAACGAGCTGGGCCTCATCTCCGACAACTTGCTCAACCAGAAGATACTGGAGAAGGTTGATGGGAAGGCCAATGACCCTGGTAAGTTGATACAGAAGTTAGTAGAAATGTTTGGAGAAGTTAAAAAAGATTTAACGGTGAACAAGCTGAAGCCTGCGTGAACATCGGCAAAATGATAAAAGAGGTTGAAGACGAAGAAAAAAGCCTAATCGTGTTGATTTATAATAGCCATTGTAAGATTCTCTATAGATTTCAATCAGGATAAGAAAGAAGTGGTTAATATAACCGGAACCGCTAGTGTAATAAACTTAGATCATAGGATCATAACTGGCACTAAGTACAGTGTTTTAGCGATTCTTCAACGTTCGATCACACTTGTGCGTTTCGGTCACTAAAAAGCACCAGTGTAGCAGGGTTGTCATCGTGTCTCGTGCTAGATAATCTCTTAGGTTTCAAGATCATAATCTTAGTTTATTCATCAGTTCTTAATATAATTGTTACTATCGAATGCTGGCCTACCTACAAGCTTGTCAATATTATCTAATCTCCTCCAACCATAGATGTCGGTAACATAATCTGCTACATCGATAAAACCCAATATCTTTGCTAACTTGTGCAAAAATTTGTATATTCGGCATGTCTGATCTGTCGTGATAAGATTGTGGTGATAGGCTTTCGCCTATACTCCTGAAAATATCTAATCTTTAGGCGTTTATCTTTTTTGCTTCCAGATGTTACTTCATTCACAGTCGTTTGTTTCGCACTGATATAAATAGCATCCTACAAAATGAAATAAAGTTAACTTCGTTTAATCTAATCAAACCTGTTTTTGTGTGTTCAGTCAATAAGAACTTTTACAACAAGGATGGTCCCTAAATTGAACAATCCCCCAGAATTTATGCACCTAAGAATTGGAACAATATGTTATGTGCATGCACATGTGCATGTATTCAAACACATCCAAATTTTCTTTTTTTGTATGTAAAAAAGCTGTCAATTTTTGGCAATGCATCATCATCATCAGTCTGTCGCTATTGAAAGCTTTTTGTATAAGACCCTCCAATTTTATCTACTTTAACTATCTTGGGCTCCTCGCATTCAACTACTGACAGTTATCTGAGAGCATCTTTATCTATGTGTGCCGAGACGCTAAGCCATTTATTAAAGGGAAATATTGCCGACAAGAAATTTCTGCACCTTTTGTTTTCATCACCGAATTAGCTCGATGTCACAATGACATTGCACATCACCGTACTTATAATAATCTTCATAATATAAATGATACGATGTGATGAAAAACATAGTAATAATAATTTTTATTGTACATACACAAATATTTACTTTTATACGAAGTGGGAAAAACTTGCACGATTTGACTTTCCTGGGCTTTGTTTTTCAAAGAAGTTTTGAGAAAACAGATTATCAAATGGATAGTAGGTGTACTCTTTGGTTTGAAAAGCGTTGATTTAGTGTCTCTCATTACATTCAAACCCAAGCATGTGTCTAATATGTAAATCCTAAACGCTTAGTAATAAGAGAGAAGTTTATAAAGAAGGTTATCTTTTTTTTATCTTCTTCTAAGAAGGCTATCTCTCCGTCTTCATCCATCCTCGCAGCCTTGATTGAAGCAAAACTATCATTAGCACTTCCTTAGTAATAATTACAGGCAAATAGAAACGGATGTAATAAAATGTCACCAATTTTGTTACAGGAACCATGAAACGCCACAAGGCCGGTGTAAGCTTCCACGACCCAAGCCACGCGAGCAACAGCTCGTCTCCCGACACTGTACCCAACATCGACATTACGGACCATGATCCAAAGGTAGTACCTATCATCATCAGTCTGCAGACGTCCACTGCTGGACATAGGACTCCCACAATAGACTAGTCCAGAGCAGTCTGGGTTCAAAGGATCCCCGCTATTTCGATCAGGTCGTCAGTTCTCTTGTAGGGGATCTTCCCTCTTCTCGTCTCGTTGGGATCTTCCCACGGTAACCACTCGAGAACATTTCGTACCTATAGGTTCTGCGAGCGATGAGGCCTGCCCATTGCCACTTCAACTAGTTCTTTGTGCTATCTCGGTCACTTTGATCCTTTTGCGAATTTCTATACTCCTACTCAACGCTAACTAAGTAATATTTGACGACTAGTGATTCAACTTCTTCAAACGTAATGTAGGACGCTGTCGGGGTAGGTGTACAGGGTAACATAAGATTCAAATCGAGGACCTTGGACTCCTTATGTGGCTCTTGTCGCACTTCAGTAACAAAGAGTATTATAAAGTTTAAAACGTTTCTTACAGGTGCTTACATCCCAAAGTAAACCGTTACACTATTCTTCCAGCTCCTCCGAGAGATCCTAGAGATCCTCCACACACGCCGGCAGGCCATCAAGGACGAGGCGTTGAAGCACTACCAGAAGCCTGCTCATCTGGTAGCTATGCCGGAATTACACAGACACAGAGACACCAACGTGGATAGAGAAGAGATGAAGTTCCTGTCTTTTAAAGGTTTGTATGAAGGATTTACTAATAATGGAGATACTCCATTAACCTACGAAGCCTTGAAGCACCACCACGCCTGTCGACCTGCTGGACATACCAGAACTACACACCGGCTCAGAGACACCAATGTGAATAGGAAGGAGAGGAGGTTCGTGTCCTTCAAAGGTTTGTATGATACTCACTTACTGAAGACAGACTAGAGACGAGAATTTTAAGCACTACCAAAAGCCTGCCCACCTGGTGGCGATGGCAGAATTACACAGACACAGAGACACCAACGTGGATAGAGAGGAGATGAATTTCCTGTCTTTTAAAGGTTTGTATGAAGAATTCACTAATATTGGAAATACTCCACTTACCAAAGAAGCCTTGAGGCATAGCATACTGGCTTCCACGCGCCTAAAAGTAACTGATTTCAATTCCATCCTCATCATCTCGATGGTTGGCGATCCTCGGCTGTGCGCTTTATGAAGAACTCTATGCCTCGCGCCTCGGTTTTGTGGAACAAACTTTCTGCGACAGTCTTTCCGAACAGCTACGACTTGGGAACCTTCAGAGACTGCAGCGACGCCAAAACTCGATTTAAGTTGCGTGTGTCCATGGGCGGTGTCGATTGCTTACCATCAGGCATCACACTTGCTTGTCTGCCGCCTCTCGCATAAAAAAAAGAGGAATCACTATGCTATGAGATGTCTTCACCACCTCAGTAAAATGGATTTACTTCTTCATCTCATATTCTGACTAGTACTCAGTCACACAAACCACATGCCCTATTTCTATCATTTATTCATCCTATGTGCAGGAATATTTATAATTTTTATTTGTTGCAGACATTGATGGCAACGCAAGTGACCAAACTTACAAGAAGCAACCACAGAATACTCCAAAAAGAACTAACATTGCTAAAGAAGAATCTTCAAAAGTCCATCCAAAACTCAAAATCAACAAGAATGTAGATAAGAAACTAAATAGTATAAAAGAAGACACAACGAGAACGCCTTTGGAAGAACGTCTAGAAGAAATTCAAGTTCTTAAAGGAGTAAAAGATGATTATAGTGACAATAAGCTAGATGATATAAAAACATCTTCAGTGAATAAGTTAGAAAGGAAAAATCTGAAGGAAGACAAACTTAATGCAACTGTAATAGGATTGAAAGAGGTTGAAACTAAATATACAACTACTTCAGAGGTAAGTTTGTATAAACTTTATTACTTTAACAGCCAGCTTTGTTCAGTGGTAATGAACACGGCCTCTGATGCAGTCGTTGCGGCTTCGATTCCTGGCCAGTACAAACATTGGTCTGCATGAATATGTCTGTTTTGATCTGAGCGTTAGCTTTGTTCAGTAAGTAATATGTTTCTTTCCAAAAAGAAGTACCTAAGAAAATTTGTCACTGGTTACAACCACGGATAAAGCTTCGGCTTAGTTTGGGGCTATGCATTTACTGCAAACGTTGACTTCCATTGGTCATAAGTATTTATGTTTTAAAAAAAACCGGCCAAGTGCGAGTCGGACTCTCGCACGTAGGGTTCCGTACCACACAGCTACAGCTAAAAAATGTTTTTCTTTACGTTTTATTATATTGAAGTTAATTAAATGAAAAAATTAGGTAATTTGATTTATGACGTTTAAAAAAAAAGTACTGGCTAGATTTCATTCAAACCAAATTTCGTTAGTAGTTTTTATAGTGATACACATGATATATTTTTTTCAGTTTTATCATGCCCATATTTTAGAAGTTACGGGGGGGGGGACACTCATTTTACCACTTTGAAAGAGTCTCTCGCGCAAACTATTCAGTTTAGAAAAAAATGATGTTAGTAACCTCAATATCATTTTCAAATACCTATCCATAGATACCCCACACGTATAGGTTCGATGAAAAAAAAAATTTTCAGTTTCAGTTCTATGTATTGGGAACCCCAAAATTTTTGGATTTTTTTCTGATTTTATTTTAAAATCTTAATGCGGTTCACAGAATACATCTACGTACCAAATTTCAATAATGTAGCTCTTATAGTTTCGGAATAAACTGGCTGTGACATACGGACGGACAGACAGACAGACAGACAGACAGACAGACAGACAGACAGACAGACAGACAGACAGACAGACAGACAGACAGACAGACAGACATGACGAATCTATAAGGGTCCCGTTTTTGCCATTTTGGCTACGGAACCCTAAAAAGGGCATTGTAGCTATGTAGCGACGGCTTAGTTAAAATAATTCAATTCAAATTCAATTCAAATTATTTATTTCAGAAGTAGTATTCCATAATATCAAAAAAAGAAATAATGGCTCTACTGATATCGAAGAAAACTAAAGACTAAGTAAGATAAGACTTTAAACATAAGCAATCATGGCAGCCTATTAACGCCTACAACACCAACCTATTTAAAAGCAAATTTATTTTATACTTGAACTGCAGTTTTGGATGCTTTTGAATAAAAATCTTCGTTATAGAAAAAAAAACTACTGGACGAATTTTGACGAAACATCACGCTACAATCAATAGGAGCAGAGCAGTGATGGGAAGTGTTGTGTGTTGAATTTTTTATCTGTATGTTTTATCGCGCATCACGCGAAAACTACTGCATGGAATTAAATGCAGTTTTCACTGTGTAATGCTAGGAATCTAACTTAAAATTTAGGTACCATTTTATGGAAGCCCGTTATTTTTTAAACCCGATATCCACGCGTGCGACGCCGCCGGCACAGCTAGTATCAAATAAAAATAAAGTATCTTAAAACACCGAAGAGGTTTGTTGTCGTTAGGCACAAGATAATATTATACTACCAACACATCGGTTAAGCACTAACCTATTAGTCGCGTAATTTGCACACACCGTTACAAGTACAACAAAAAGAAATGCTATGGCTGTTTAAAAGCCATTATTTTCCTGAACCACCGACGCACAAATGAGTTTTTTGTTTGGCAAGCTTCGTGGGTAACGGTAAATGATTCTTTAGAAGAGAAACTATTCATTCTTTTTGTTTCTGCAATATGTTTCTAAATTTTATGCACATCATTGACTTTTTAGGAAGGATCCCTAATCTTTCCTAACAATAAATATAGCCTATTTTTAGAAACCAGAAGTGAGGTTAGTTTTAAATGGTTAACGATAAATTACTAGGCAAGAATTCAACAACAAAATAAAGATCATCCGTCCAGGACAACCACAAACCACCCAGGAATCATATCTACGACCATTCCTGGTCTTCAATCCGATATTCTCAAGGCTCGAGCAAAGTTATCCTTCCACCCGCCAAACTCTCTTCAAACCAAATCGTTCCATAGACTAAATAGCAAGCTTATCACAGATACAGAAACCATAGAGCCAAGGAATCGGTAACACTATGTTATTCAGGATGAATGTAGCTTTCCAACGGTGAAAGAGTTTTTGAAATAGGCACAGTAATTTAAATTGAGACTCCCGTATTAATCTTTACCCCTCTTCAGAATAGTACACTCTACCAAAAGTTTGTCTGGAAGAGACCGCTTACAAGCGATAAGACCGCCTAAACTGTACCACTAGGTGTCTGCAATACCATCTCTGTAAATGTTTGTATTTTGTGCTATAAATTATATCTATCTAAACAATAGCAGTTTCATAGTTAATTATCAAAACTTGGTGATCTTAAATAATGATAAGAAACATTGATGACCACACATAATAATTAATTGGCAAATTAATACCAATTTAAACCACCGAAGATACTAATGAGTGATGACACAAGCTATTCGATGACATGTTTTAGCCTTGACTCTCGATTTATAGGTAAGACTCGTTTTACTAGATTGGCAATAAAGTAACTGTCTTGTTTGTGGCAAAGGAATGAATTGCCAGAGCTATCTTAGGGCGCTTCTCTATCGGCGCGATGAGCTGTGTAGTAGCTATTAAACTGTTTGCCGTTTCCACTGCTTCTGTCTATCCGTCATGTGCGTGCAGTTTCCGGATTTAGAATAGGAATAATCCCGAAGTGTCGTAGAAAACGACTAGGGAAATACTAAGAAACAGGCAGCAGCGTTTCCCTGGATACAAATAAAACCTACTGCGGTCATCAACCCGCCTGCCAACTAAGGCAAATCCCCCACAAATGACGATTGTCGTTGGGGGAGGTCCTAATTTGACCCGATATTTGGATCGTCGGTGCTTTAAGCATAAGCTCTAACCATTGCGCCACCGGAGCTGTGGAAAAATCATTATTTTGCCTGCAGCTCCCATTATCTGCGGTCGGCGCAATATGTTTTTTTCTTCAATTCAATAATCCCATCCACTCCTTTCTTAGCTACCCACCTTATCTTCGGGCGGCCTCACCCCTCCATCCAGTCATACTCATGTTCATCACGGTCTTGGTCAAATTTCTCTCATCTCACTTATTACATATCCGTAATAAGTCAAACGGTTTCCTTGGAAAATTACCCAAGTCAGAAACATAACAACACTGTTTCAAAATAGTTTTCCCGAAAATCAGACCAACAATACTCAGAATATCATTAGGTACAGTACGCCATGCCTGCTTATAACAATGAATCATTCAGCAATCTAATAACTAGACAAGGAGTGCCCTATTTATAATCATAGAGCCATTCACGATTCGACTTTGAGTCTTGATTAAATCGGACCGAGCCCTTGACGGCGGAATCGGAGCTGTGATTCCTGGAGGTCGATTTATAAGCGTAGACTATAACTATGTAGGTATTCCATAGCCATTCTATAGAATAAGTAAGAACTTTATCGCATTTGGACATCATCATCTGCCTTCAAACGTCCTGTGTTGGATATAGGTTCCCCAATGATCTCCAAATTCAGATCCATGAGTTCAGAGTGGTCTGGGTCCAAAGGATCCCCGTCGTTTCAATCGATATAGTCAATCTCGTAGGGGGGCCGTCCCCTGCTGCGTCTTCCTTCCCATCTAAGGTACGATACCAGTTACTTAGGTCCTTCTATGAATTATCATTCTCCTGCCCTCATCCCGCTCTAAGTGGGGTTGGCACAACATGTTTTCTCCTTCCACTCTCCTCTATCAGCCGTCATCTCCACACTCACACCTTTGACGCGCATATCATTTCTCACGCAGTCCATCCATTCCTTTTTCGGTCTTCCTCTTCCTCTTCTTTTAGGTCCTTCTATGAATGTCGTCTATGATTTCTGTCACACAGGTACAGGTCTGAAGACAATGGACATAGGCCTTTCCCAATGACGATTGTCATTTGGGTTCTGCCAAGCGTGGTTACAAAGACAGTTTATGACCCTAGTAGGTTTTAAGTATTTGGACCCAGGAAAACGCTGCTGCCCTGCCCGTTTCCTGATATTCCCTTAATAGTATTTTACGGCACCCATGGGATGAGGTGTGGTGGTCTTATTCTAAATCCGCAATCCATATTGATGCCTCTGGTCGATCTGTGTAAATCTCACTAACTAAACCCAATCGAAGCATATCTAAGTGAGATTCCGAGAACGGTAATTAGTAATCGCGATGCCATTACGCTACGCATGAATCGATTGTGCCGCGTAAACAGCGTGCTTTGCAGCGGCGCGTGCGCTGATAGCGTCATCATCATCAGCCTATAGCAAATCACTGCTTGATATAGGCCTCTCCATTTGTTTGCTTTGGTCAAACATCTGGAGGCTTTACCCATAATCGCCTGGGCAGGTGGGTTGGCGATCGCAGGGCGTAGCTCCTGCTTCCGGTGACGCTGCTGGTATTTAGTCTATGCCTTCAATCGTGATGGTAATACTGCCGCCAGTCGGTTGCCAGTGCTTTGTTTGTTATTTGGCAGGACGCCCCGCGGGTAGGTGTGGGTGGCTTGAGTTTATTTTTATATTAGCTTGACATTTTTAAAATGGCTTCCCTATGCCTGATGGAAAGCGAAATAGAAGTCTAAGTCGCTGTGACAACGGGCAAGTACCTGGTCAGTTACCTGTCAATCGCCACCGCCATGTCGGCCCAACCCCAACCCCCCACGAGCTCCGGAAACCCTACTCACCAGCAGGAACACGACCCGGAGGTCATTTGGCTGCGGTATTCTATAGGATGGAGGTCTTTCCCCGGACGGGCAACGCAATTCGAACGAAGATTCGCTATGCCCTACCTCTCTTGGTGCGAAAAGATAGACAATTAGACATACTTACAATAAAAATAATATCGATTCTAAATCCAATCGCTTGTTGCGGAAATATATTCCCAAATAAACACCATGGTTACTCAAATCGGCGCGTGCGCCGCTGACGTCATGCTCTGATTCGTTTCGCCAATTAGAGATTTCTCAGTAAATAGACTTTGGAAGATAAAGGAGGAAGTTTGTTTCATGGTGTTGATAACGGGAAAGATTTCTACGTAATTCAGAACGGAATTTTCGGCGTTTTTATTAATGGTAGGTACTTTTTGGTTGCGGCTTCTTACAAAATGAAATCGGTTAAGTTTATATAGTTATTCAGTCGCAGCTTTTAGTACTATTTACCTATATGGTCTCAAAAATTTGACAATTAAACTTTTATTCCGTTCTTTTCTAAATGGAAATCGACTCATTCGATAAATTCCCGCCTTTAATTTTAATCTGACATTCGTTTTCGGAAACTGCTAAAGCTCTTTAACTTATGTACCTACATGTAAGTGAAGTTTGATTCTGATTATATGAATCTCTGGTTCTATAATTATATCCCGCAATCTTGCCTCTATCTATAAAGAAATTTTCAATTAATCTATCAAGCTTGCTTTCTTTTTTCCATACAAATTATAACCTGGGAATGTACCGTAACACCCAGACCGGAGGCTAAACCTGCTTTATCAACTGTTCCTAAGCCGTTATAAAGTTAGCTATACCTTACTTACATGTAGTTATGTATACATATGATTAAGTGTAGGGCCTGGCTATCGAGTAAGGACGTTCATCATTGGTGTCGAGTAATAAATGAAAGTATGTACCATAATTAAAAGTTATTGTCGATTTGGCCAAAGTAGTATATGTAGGTAAGTTTAAGGTTCAATTACAGCTAAAGTCAATTTATAAAGTCTAAGAGACGTCTCCAATAGCTGTCAAATTTTGATCATCATCCAAAAGTATCAAAATTTGGACACCTACGCCCTGCGATCGCCAACACGCCGGCGATTATGGGTATATCCTCCAGGCGTTTGCCCTAAGTGACGAACACCTGGAGAGGCCTATAGATAGATAGATAGATACTCTTTATTGCACCAGAATAAAACATGTACAGGAAAAAGGTTTATACAGATATATAGTAGTACAATGTAGGCGGTCTTATCGCCGAAAGCGATCTCTTCCAGACAACCTTCAGGTAGAGGATATATGCTGAAGAGAGGGGTAAAGTAGTGCATAACTGATTACAAATAAGATAAATAATTATATTAAATAAATAAATAATGCCTATGCCCAGCAGTGGACTGCAATAGGCTGATGATGATGATATAATAAGGGCGATGGATGGTGATAAGTCTGAGTTTCCAATACTTTCCAATAATTAGGTAGGTATATTTATGGCCGGTGGGGTAACAAAATTCTTGAAGGGAAGACATTTCCATAAGAATCTTATCGTAGGACAGACACTTTGATCAGTGTTTGGGAGGCCTACGTCCAGCAGTGGGCCTATGGCGAATGATGATGATGAATTACCACAGTTTCTCTTTGCAGATCCCGAGTCAATTGGCAACAGATGAGTCGAAGGAGGTGTTCCAGGATGTCCTGAACAAGCTCCAAGCGCTAGGAGACAGAGGGAAGAGGGTGCTGGCTAAGTTACAGCAGACTATGGGCGTGGAGGTGAGTTCTAAGTCTTAAGTAAGAGCAAACTCTAGTCCACCCTAACCCCCCACAAGCTCCGGAAACCCTACTCACAGGCAGAAACACCACCCGGAGTTCATTTACGGACGGACGGCTCCATTAAAGTGAAGACTCGCTATGCCCTACCTCTCATACAAATTTATGTAGAGACTAATTACGTATTGACGTTTGTGAATTTGTCATCTGCTGATGTAAAACTGCACAATTACTAGGTAATAAAATAACGTAGAACCCTGAATTTAAACGCGTTGCTATTATATGCAAATTGGACAGACATATCTATGTCGCAGTCATCTGGTTGAATCTGCTATTCAATTGAATGACTAGCGCGTTCATTGAATGACGACATTTAATTGAATGCCTAAAGGACAACTCGTCAAGTTATTGAATGAAACGTTCAACGTTTTGACTGAACGTCATTTTAGCATAGTCGTTGAATGGGTAAAAGCCGACTGTTTAATGTTTAGTTTTTAATTTTTCTTTAAAAGTATCCGGAGGCGGCGTATTAATAGGTAAATCCATGCCGTCACACTATTTTATTACGTATAAGTCAGTTTAGAGTAAATCTAATCAAAAAAATATCAACACTCAGGTGATCATGTTCGACGCCATATTTGTTTTAGTGACTACTAACGCCGCGCGGGAAATAAATGAACTAAAATTACAATCACTTGACTGCTTTTACGTCCGCTCTTTTCAAAGGGCTATGTTTCAATCCGCTACCTAGTTGGACGTTAAGTGACGCGTGTTTAGTCAACGTTCGGTCTAGTCATTCAATTGAATGTCGTCATTCAATGAACCCGCTAGCGATTCAATTGAATAGGAGATTCAACCAGATGACTGCGACATCTACATAGCTAAGTCATAAAGAGCATTTAAAAACAAAGCTAATAAATTACGTGTGACTGATTGACGTGTTTATGTCACCACGTTGATACCAGCTGTAAATCATTCCGGGGCCAACGCGAAGTGACAATGACAGTAAAGCCCCGGCCACATATAGCCGCGGCCACACATTGGAGATTTGCACCAACGTAACGTTTTGCGCCCAATGCACCAATGTAACGTTTTGCGCCCAATGCACCAATGTAACGTTTTGCGCCCAATGCACCAATGTATGTGTCGCAATCATCTGGTTGAATCTCCTATTCAATTGAATAGCTAGCGCATTCATTGAATGACGACATTTAATTGAATGACTAGACCGAACGTGGACTAAACACGCGTCACTTAACGTCCAACTAGGTAGCGGATTGAAACATAGCCCATAGTTATTTAGTTCATTATTTTCCCACGCGGCGTTAGTAGTCACCAAAACAAATATGGCGTCAAACATGATCAAAAAGATACGAACAGTGTTGATATTATTTTTGTTTAGATTAACTTTAAACTAACTTTTTCGTAATAAAATAGTGTGACAGCATGGATTTGCCTATTACTACAACGCCACCGGATACTTTTAAAGAAAAATTTAAAACTAAACATTACACATTCGGCTTTTACCCATTCCACGACTATGCTAAAATGACGTTCAGTCAAGACGTTAAACGTTTCGTTCAATAACTTGACGAGTTGTCCTTTGCATTCAATTGAATGTCGTCATTCAATGAACGCGCTAGCCATTCAACTTAAAAGAAGATTTAACCAGATGACTGCGAAATCTGTATCGTCACTTTGACATAATGAAGACATTGATCGCTTTAGTATTGGGCATTGGACAGTGATTGGACGCAATGTTATATCCAATGTGCGGCGTTATACGTGTCTAGTCTACCTTAGTGTTTAGTTTTTACAGAAGCGGGATGATATTAGCCGCAGAACCGATTACCCTTGGGGTAAACGGGCTCTGGACCACTCCAGAGCCCGTATCCAAATACCGCGCATCGGCAATCGTAGTGTAGAACACCCTCAGGCCAGGTTGAGCGACGGTCTGCACAAATCGGCTGGCAAGTGCTAGATGCGAGAAGCCCAATATCGATTAAAGTGAAGAACAACTGGAGAGGCCTCGCACTTAAACCATCTGTTTTATTGTATTCATGCACAGTGCGATTATTCAATTCGGTAAAGTGATAATGTACCTACTCATGTAATAAACTTTATTACAAATAGCATGAAACAGAATCTGTTACTTTGTATCCGGGGACGTCTACACAAAAGCTTTACATCGACTAAATCGCAACCCTAACTCATTACATCAAATTCCTTAAGATTTCTCGGAGCTCGCGCACACTGTATTAGATGGAATGCATAAAATATTTGTAGTACACCCTTTCTTGTTGAGTGCTTGCTACAAACTTTGGGATTGCAAATAAGTATTCATTTATTTATGCAATATTGACTGTAGAGATAAAGCTTCATAAATAAAGCTAAATTTAGTGGATTAACGTTTGTGGTAGCTTCTCTTTTTGATCTATACCTATATTTGTATGTTTTTCTTTAGTGCCTAATTGGAGCATACTTTCATGATTGAACTGCATATGGAGTAATTCTTGAAATACCTTACAAGTCATCAGTTTTTCTCTCTATTAGAGTTTAGTAGTTTTCTATAAACGGTGGGACGTGCGTGCCTTGATCGCTATAAGAAAATTTAAGCCCATCTGCTAGAACCTCACATGCTTCTTCATTTTAGTTCGTTTTCATTTCAGATCCAACTAGTTCTAGTACAAAGTTCGCAATATATTTTCACTTGTTTATAAATGGGCACGGGTACATATTAAAGTAACTATTGGCGATGCAGTTGACCAGTTTCAGATGTACAGTGATGAGCAAAAATACTAATATTAGAAGTAAAAAATGCTTTATGTTTCCACTGATACCATTTTGGTTACATCGCGCATTTATGTACTGAATGCAGTAGGGGAAAGTGGTTACCCTTCGTACGCTTTTTAGATTTTATTTTTTAAATTTATGATTAATAATCGAATTTATCTAGTTTATAGACCTAAGTATAACAAATATATTGTAGTTTGTTACCAAAAAGTCCGACACTATTATGTCAAAAGGTTATAGAGTTATAGTCATTTTTCTACGATAAGATATTTGTACGAACTTGCCCCACGTATGGGGTACGTTCGTACGCATGGGGTAAATTCATATAGGGTAATTAAAAATCGTTAAAGTCGTTAATTTTTTATTAATTATTATAAAAATATGTATTTCTCAAAGAACTAACTTAATAATATTTGAATTGGCTCATAGTCTTTGAATTTCTTGACTCTGCTTTCCAACGTCGAGGTCTTGATGTTATATTTCAACGCGGCTTTCCTATACGACAAGCGTCCGTGAATTACGTCGTCAACTGCTAATTTTATGGACTCCTCATCCACGTCTTGAGTACGCGTGCCCTTTTTTTATATTTTCGCACCATGATTCTGCAATACAATACTTTATAAAAGGAAAGTTATTGTGCTTTTTGCCTGGTATTTTAAAAGTTTACTATATTTTATTTCATAAAAATCTAATTATGATATTGTGGTGGTTAATAAAATCTAAACGCACGCGTACGAATGTGCCCCCTGTTTGGCTGTACGAAAGCACCCCATACCTTGCACAAAATTAAAGTACAACTTTATACAAATTCTAATTTAGTAAAGAGAAATATAACAATTAAAGCTCAAAATAAACAATATTAACATTAATTAATCATCACCATATTGTCAAAAACATAACAATTCTACTTACAATTGCGAATTACACCTAAGGGAAAAATTTACTCACCGCGCGCGAAAACACGTTATGTCTTGTCAGCCGATACACCGTGGTGCGACTGCCACGCCACTCCGCTAACAATATGGTGGTCGGTATGTCTATGCACACAAGCAAAGGCGTGTTTGTGTGCCGTTTAGTTTTTCTGCTATACTCACTGCACGAATGTGCCCCACGTACGAATGGTGACCACTTTCCTAATTACGAGTATGTTAAGGCAATTTTTTAGGATTGTTTTCAGCGAAAACGACGAATGAGGTGACACAGCGAATATTTCTGCCATTTCGTCTCTTTATAGACAGATCATGCATAGATTGTAGACAAAATTATCTATTACATAAATTAACAAATGTTCAATATTGATAAGATCGCTAACTAAGCCTGGTCCATCAATCAAAAGTTTGTTAGGCCAGCAGAGGCTTCAGAGTGAGAACTGTGCAGAAGTTTGAGAAAACCTTTTTGTTGAAATATGGCCGCGAGTTTCTGAACGTAACAATTAATCTGTCACTTTGACAGATACGTCCCCCCCCCCGCCGTTGATTCATTCCTTTCAATTCCAATGACTTGTAAAAACGTGAGATACCTAATTATTACAAATTTTCTATTAACAATTTCATCGAGTTTTCTTCACAATTACCTTTGTTAAGATTTCATTAGGTTATGGGCCCAGCACGCTTCCACTGCGCCACTCTGCTTATTATTCCTTTTTTTGTTACAGGGTCTATGAATCGGTAGCCCTTGGTGCAGTCGCTGTAGCCCACAAAGATCAATTTTCGTGATTTTACCTCTAGTTTAGTTCTGTGTTCTTTAGGTATATGTACCATGGCATGGCATCCGAATATTCTCATATGACTCACATTTGGTTTATTTCCAGTCCATACTTCATGTGGAGTGACATCGGATAATGCACGTGTCGGCGAACGGTTGATTATATAGGCGGCCGTGGCTACTGCTTCAGCCCAGAATGTATCCTGTAATTCAGCATTAAAAATCATACATTTAGCACGCTCTATCAATGTCCTATTCATTCTCTCGCTCAAGCCGTTTTGCTCTGGAGTATAAGGATTGGATGTCTGATGCAATATTCCATGACTCTTAAGAAAAGCTTCAAATTTATTATTTTTATATTCTGTACCATTATCACTTCTTAAAATTTTTATCCTTTTATTTGTTTCATTTTCTACTCTATTCTTAAATTCAGTAAATTTATCAAAAACTTCACTTTTACTTTTGATAAAATACACATGCACAAGTCGAGTAAAATCATCAATAAAGGTAACAAAATACCTGGATCCGCCAATAGAGGCATGATTCATTGGTCCACATACATCTGTGTGAATTAGTTCCAGTATCTCCGTTGCACGGGAACCTTGACTTGGAAATGGTTGCCTGGTCTGCTTACCCTCGAGACAAGTTATGCATATACATTGCTCCTTTTGCGGTGACAACTTCACTCCCTCAGTACAAGTAGGCATTTTACTAATGTCTGTGAAATTTAAGTGACCCATCCTCTGGTGCCACAAATAAGCATCACTGTCGGTCTTGACAGTCAGAGCTTGTATATTTGTATCTATGTTACACCTTAACTGATATGTGTTATTAATTAGATGTGCTCTTGCCACTAATTTTTTATGTGGATTATAAATTTCACATCCCAGCTCATTAAACAAAACTTTGCAACCATTATCTATTATTCTACTCACTGATAACAAATTTGTTTTTAATTCTGGTACATATAGGACTTTTCTCACCTGTATTGTCTCGGTGGTGTCTTGACTTGTACTCACTTTAATAGATACATTACCACAGCATTCAACCTTTAACATTTTATTGTCGGCAATTCGAATGTTCTGTACAGGTGGTACCGTGACATTGCTAAGCCATTCCCGGTGCATGGTCATGTGCATGGAGGCGCCGGAGTCAACATACCAGTTCATAGAATCATTCAAAGTTGATGCGGAGAAAGCTGCAACAAATCCTGTCTTTTCAGATTTTTCTTTATTCTTAAACCAACAATTTTTACTGAGATGTCCATGCTTATTGCATGTAAAGCATCTAGGTCCTTTCTTATGCCTTTCCTGATGATCATTTTTGAGCTGCTTACTTTTAAAGTTTGTATAAAGCGCGGTAGTGTCTTCTGTTTTTACTTCTTGCAGTAATTTATTTTTTACCAAATCAGCACTAACCTTCATACCGGAACTTTCTAAGCCCATAATCATTGGTTTGTACATATCTGGCAACCCTGCCAACATCAGTGTACCCAACCATTCATCATCTACATTGAAATTTATGTTCCTTAACTTATGTGCTGCGGACATTATTCTATTAACGTATTCCTCCACCGAAGAACTGTTCTCTAGGCTGGTGTTGATTAGTTCCCTCAACAGTCCAACCCTTCTGCACAATCCACTGTCTTCAAAAGCCTTTGTTAAATTGTCCCAAACCTGTTTAGCAGTTGTTGCATCTTGTATGTGAACATATAGCACGGGCTCCACAAGCAATATCAGCTTCGATTTAGCTTTAACGTCCTTTTTTACAGAGGCGACATCGGTAGGTATGGGTACCCTCAGTATGCAATCATACAAGTCTTCGTGTTGCAAGTATGCTTTTACGGCAAAACTCCAATTAGCCCAATTATTTCTGCCATTAAGCTTTTCAATAGACATCATTGAGCTATTGCTGGCCATATTTTATGCTGAAAGAGAAACCTAATTCGCAAGCCGGTAACACAAAATGGCGGTTATACTCGCGGTGATTTTAAGTTACTTTTCAAGAAAACTATTACTTCACGATAGGTATGGGACGGCCCATAACCTAATGGTTTGGAATGGAACACAGCAACCCAGTATGGACACCAACAGATACCAATGTGAAGTTAACAAAAGCGAAAACACAAAATGATGTCCTGGAAAATATTCCATATCAGGAAGTAATTGGATGCCTGCTGTACCTGTCACAAGGAACTAGACCAGATATAACTTATATAGTAAATTCTTTGAGCAGATATAATAGCCAACCTACTGGTGAACATTGGGCAGCCGTGAAGAGACTGTTGAGGTATCTGAAGGCTACAATTGATATGAAACTTACTTACAAGAAAAATGTCGAAGAAAATATATATGGTTATTGCGATGCAGATTGGGGAAACAATATAGAAGATCGAAGATCTTGCACAGGCTACACGTTTTTATTTCAGGGGGCAGCTATAAGCTGGAATTCAAAAAGGCAACAAACTGTAGCATTATCCAGCACAGAGGCAGAATACATGTCTCTAGCATCTGCAATACAAGAAGCACTTTACCTAAAACAGATGCAAGAAGAACTTACACCTAAAGTGAGGGGCAAGCCCATCTTACTTTATTGCGATAATCAGAGTGCCATTAGTCTTTCAGGTAACGCAATATACCACGCACGGAGCAAGCACATCGACATTCGACACCACTTCGTGAGAGAAAAAATTGCTGCCAATCAAGTGATTGTCCAGTACCGTTCAACGAGATACATGGTCGCCGACATCTTGACGAAAGGACTTCCACGACCGAAGCATGAAGAGTTTGCGACATCTCTGGGCCTAGAACTTCCGCGTCCAGGAGAGGATGTTGAAATATGGCCGCGAGTTTCTGAACGTAACAATTAATCTGTCACTTTGACAGATACGTCCCCCCCCCGCCGTTGATTCATTCCTTTCAATTCCAATGACTTGTAAAAACGTGAGATACCTAATTATTACAAATTTTCTATTAACAATTTCATCGAGTTTTCTTCACAATTACCTTTGTTAAGATTTCATTACTTTTTCCAGCATGAAGTTGATAAAAAAACAAAGAAGAATTATCGCTAAGCCGTTATGTGAAGGTTTGTAGATCCGGAAGATTCAAGGATCTCTTTGTGGGGGTAAATTTAGGAATAGAGACAGAACTGTGTAAAAGTTTGATGAGAACTTTGCGCAGCAGTGGCACAGCATAGGATGATAATAAACCGTTATATGAGGTCTTTCTGATCCGGAAGATCCAAAGGTCTTTCGATGGGGTTAAAATTTAGCAATAGGACTTTTCAAAATGGACTATCAAAAGGAACTTGAGTGTTTTATATTGCCAATTTTCAATTGAAGTGTACAGATGTAAGATCCATGCTCATCAATCAACCATCTCCGTACTGACGACGAGACGACCCCAGAAGGTCGACCGTCTCATGACCATACAATGTGGTCTCGTTGTAACGTCGACATTGACACTCCCATTGCATTTGCTCTTACGACCTTCGAGTTATTACACATTGTTTGTGAGATCATGTTATCTCGCTATCTTTAGATTTTAACGTCTTGTGTTACCTGCGTAAACTGACTCAAAGGTCCGTTTAATATTTTAATACATTGCTCTGATCCCAAAGTAAGTAGCTTGAGCACTGGTTTTATGACTGCCAGAACAACAAAGGTACGCGTACAAGGTTATTTGAAAGAAAAAAGCATCAACAACCTCCTAGATACTGATGGTTAGTACCGAAATAAAACAACCTTTTGTATGAGCGCAAGATTGCAATCTAAAAACAAGACACAAATTTGTATGGAGATGCAAAATATTTTTCTGAGATTTCAATATATCTCCCATACAAAAAAATGTTACATTTGAGTATTAAAACCTGTGTCTAAGAGGTTGCTGATTTCTTTCAAATGACCATGTCTGTATATCTACTTAAATTCAAATACTAACACTACGCGTCCCTACAAAACGTAAAATATATAAAAATATATGAATGAATGCTGTTTTTATATAAAACACTTTACTGGGACCAAGACCCCAGGGGTTTATCTTTTTGACGTCTAAGCTCCTTTAATATCCCTACTAATATTATAAATGCGAAAGTAACTGTCTGTCTGTTACGCTTTCCCATAGGCTACATTTTATTGCGAAAAAAGGGATGAAGAAACACTTCTGTGACACACCGTCATGAACGCGGGCGAAGCCGCGGGCACAGTTAGTGATCATATAAAGCTAGGTAACATTCAACTAACTACTGTAATTTGCTTTATGGCTGCCACACGTTCATTATCTAAATAGCCAGATTATTATTTCATCCTAGACATGTGTTTCCAAGCCCTATAAATAGCCGAGACAGTACGATTTTACTCTGACAGACGTGTCCGACCTTTATGAAAAAAATTGGTCAATTGCGAGATAGTTTCATCTTCAGGGATTCTGGAGCTAAGATAATTTGATTTGCTGTACAAATAAAACATTTATCTGGTTAAATACTGACTAAATCTTTTCTATGATTGGGTGATGCATCAATTTTTTCTTTATAGTGGCTCGACATAATGGCTTCTCTACGCCTGATGGAAAGCGAAAGAGAAGCCCAAGTCGCTGTGACAACGGGCAAGCAACTGGCCAGTCACCTGTCAGTTGTCACCGCCATGCCGGCCCAACCCTAAGCCCCCACGAGCACCGGAAACCCTACTCACCGGCAGAAACACGACCCAGAGGTCATTTGACTGCGGTATTCTATAGGGTGGAGGTCCTTCCCCGGACGGGCGGCTCAATTCGAGCGAAGATTCACTATGCCCTACCTCTCTTATCTTTATATCAACCCAAAACAAAAAATTGTCACTTATCCTCATATACCCCAGGAATCTTTTGACTTAACCATGTCTAGAAAGAAAATGCCAATATGTGCCAATAAATATTTTTACTAAACTCAGGATTCAAGCCCTTCAATCTTCAACCAATCGTAACATCTAGATCACAACATAAAGTACAACTTAATATGGGTACCAGCACAGGATGGTATCACTACCAATTTCCCGATGAATAATAGTTAGTTACAAATTGCAAATTACAGGTCCCCACTCTTTCCCACGGAACTCTAAAACGTGTCTATATTACGCGGCGTCCGCCTACAAAATACGCCGTAATATCAACCTGCAGTCAATCAATATGGGAGGCTATAAATAAGCCAAGGAAACCTCGAATAGTTGTGACCGGCCGGCGAAAAATTGGGTCGAGTCTGAAAATTGACGAAATTGTAATAAGATTACGTTACCTAGATAATTAATTAAGTATGATGATATTTTGGATTCTTTATCTTTTATAGAACTTCAATGGATAAATAACACCAAATTTATACAGTAAAACCATGTGTATCCTTTATTATTCTAACGTAGCGGCCATACATTGGAGATATTTGCACCAATGCAACGTAACGTTTTGCCAATGCAAATATCGGTTGAAGACATTGAACGCATTAGTATTGGGCATTAGACAGTGATGGGAAGAAATTAAATCCTATGTGTGGCCGCGGCATTAGACAAAAACCATAAAAAATTAAATCAAAAAAGCAATGAATAAAATATTTTTTAACCATAACCAACCATGCTCTTCGTTCAAATACACAGCACAAAATACCCCCGAGAAGAGGTTTTTTAATAGGTCATCAACGCGTGTGTGTTACCCCTGGCAGACGTCCGTAGGTTGCTCTATTGGCACCTTAGTGGTATATAAATAAAGAACGAATTTCCATAGGAATCCCAACATAAAAAACATCTTTTGTCCTCCCAGGTGACGTCAGAGAAGAATCCGGACATAATGTCAGCAGTGACGGGCAGCGACGAGGAACTGGACCGGCTGAGGCAGGTCCTCATCGAAGCTATCGACGAGGAGAAGACCAGACCACAGAGACAACGTGAGTAAAAGCAACCTCGTTGTTCTTAGTGGTAACTAAATAACCCAAGACAAATAACCCAAGACATGCCACGCTGGGCCACACAGCGCCATCTAGTCCCAAACTAAGCCGAAGCTTGTACTATGGGTACTAGACAACTGATAGACATACTTAGATACATTTTTTTTTGTAAATAAATACATATTAAAATAAAAATAATATTATACACAGAAAACACCCAGACCGATACAAACAGACATGTTCAGGCACACAAATGTTTGTAATGTGTGGGGATCGAACCCACGACCCTTGGCTCAGAAGGCAGAGGTCACTATCAATTGAGCCACCGAGCCAGTCAAACTAAGAACCTAGAACCTCTTCAGCTACGTAGAGACATTGCCAGTCTTAGTGTTCTCCATCGTCTTTACAATGAGAAATGCTCCGAAGAGTTATTTCAACTCGTACCATCCTCTCCTTTCCACTCCCGAACAACACGTGCTGAACAGCGTTGTCATCCGCATACCATCCAGACTATGGTGGCGCGCACCAAGAGGTTTAGTTCCTCGTTCTTGCCCCGTGCCATTAAGTCATGGAATGCCCTTCCAGCTCATGTGTTTCCTTCCTCTTACAATCCTGGGTTCTTTAGGCGGGGCGTGAAACGGCATCTCAGTGGGCCTTCAGGGTGAGGGCGACAGGCGTGATGGGTTTGTTCTATTATGCCTGTCAAGGTAACTTTTGGACCTCACGACCGCTTACCATCTGGTGGAGTGAGGTCAACCTGAATGCTTCTTTTATGAAAAAAAAACTATTGCAAAGTTGCACACCTGAATACGCACATAGTACCGTTGATGAGTAACAAATGCCTTTGCTCTTGATAGGACCCAGTTTCATCACCCGTTGATAAGGTCTCTCGTAGCTATTTGAACATGTCACTGCCGCATAAAACACATAACGTGTGTGGCGTTATCTATCAGATAATAGGGGACACTGGAGGGATTAACTGCAGGTGAAGAAATGGTCCTTGGTGTGAAAAAAAAAACAAACTAATTTTGAATATACTCGTATTGTGTGTTTTTGGGGTAAAAGTAATGTAGGCCGCCAGGTCAAGCCAGGTGGAGTGACGATTTGCGCAGGACGACTGGCAAGTTTTGGATGCGAGAAGCCCAGGATCGATCAAGGTGGCGAACATTTGGAAAGGCCTATGTCCAGCGATGGACTAATACGGGCTGATGATGATGATTAAGCAGGGCCGTCTTTAAACTATTTGAGGCCCTGGGCACATTAGGATCATGGGGCCCCTACGACCTAAATATCAGTTATCATTTTGTCAATCTGGCAGGAACTAGGGGGCCCCATTCGATCACGGGGCCCTGGGCACGTGCCCATAGTGCCCAGTGGGAAAGAGGAACCTGATCTTAAGTACTTAGGCATATGAAACATTTGCAGAAAAACGCAGAGATGCCAGAGAAGACGCAAGGGCTAAGAGGGAGCTGATGCTGGGGCAGTTCGAGCTGCGGAAGCAGCTCAACGACGACGACGAGGCCAGAGATTACGCCGCCGAAGAGGTAAGCACCCTTTAAAACTTAGGAGAGTAAAGAAACAGTGGGTTGTGAGCTGAAATGATGATGATGAAATAAACAGTAATAAGCCAGGGATGTGATCACCACATACACAAACTATAATGTATCGCTCAAGCTCCGCACAAGCAATCTCAATGGTTCTTTCCAGTGAGAGCAATACAATATCTTTTCGCTCCTTGAATGGTGAGACTTTGCAATAAGATAAGCGACCCGCCTCTAATGGCAGAATCTCTTGTGAAAGAACTACATGCTGTCTCAGTCAATGTGTCTGTGATACATAAAGCATGGATATTTTTTGTATTTAAAAACAATTCTAATTCTAAGTCTTTGCCGGAAACACCCTGTATATTTTGATGTACAATGTACCTTCTCGTGATACATCCTGCCGAATACCAAACGAGTCTCTACCAGCCGACTGGTGGCGGTATAACCATAACAATTGAACCATAACATAGCTAAATACCACAAGCCGATGACGGGCAGCAGCGTCACCGGAGCGATCGCCAATATGCCTGCAAAGCGTGGCGGTTATGGGTGAAGATCCAGATGTTGAACCAAAGTGGCAAACTACTGGAGAGGCCTATGTCCCGCTGTGTACAGCGATAGGATGATGAAGATGAAAGAAACAGTAATAGAGCAAGAGTTGCGAGAGAGAAACGCCGATGTTTGTCCTGATGTTCCCTTAGTCGTCTTCCACGATACCCACGATATGAAATGAGGTGTGTTCCTATTCTAAACATACTAGAGCCTAATAACAGTAATTATCTAACAGTAATAATTAGAGAGGAAGGGCATAGCGAATCTTCGCTCGAATTGAGCCGCCCGTCCGAGGAAGGACCTCCACCCTATAGAATCCCGCAGTCAAATGACCTCTGGGTCGTGTTTTTGCCGGTGAGTAGGGTTTCCGGAGCTCGTGGGGGGTTAGGGTTGGGCCGGCATGGCGGTGGCAACAGACAGGTAACTGACCAGTTACTTGCCCGTTGTCACAGCGACTTACTTGGGCTTTTCTTTCGCTTTCCATCAGGCTTAGGGAAGCCATTATGTCGAGCCACTACAAAAAAAAATAAAAAAAAAAATCCCCAGGGCCTCTCACCAGACGGCGTAGCAGAACACCACGAGCAGATCAACGAGACGGATCCATTCGACATGAGCAACTCCGAGTACTGGTCGTCGTTCTCCAGCAGCGAAGAGGCGCTGCTGGAATGCGAGGGTCTGATCCTCAACCTGCCTCTCACTCCTGACAGCAACTGCGTCGCGGAGGCGTCGGACGCTGAGGCGTTCTCTGCTGCGAGGCCTAATGCTCTCACGTACAGGTAACTGACTCATGTATACTTGGTCTTTCTTCGAAACAGAAATAAAGAGATATGTAGACGAACCGAAGTCACTAAGATCTCTGAGGATTAGCAGGCAGGGTACATACAAAGAAGAATCTCCACGTGTTATAGAAGAACACGGTAGGTTTTGGGATGGTTTTGTTTGAGGTACCATTGACTCGAGAAGAAGAAGTGGAACGCTCCTACGGGGAAGGTGGAAGGGACACAATAAATGTATTTACAAGATAAATCAGCAACTAGGCGTACCCACACCTAGCCACGTTACATCTTAACAATCACAAGCTGAAGTGTAGGGATACAATCGTTTTTTTACTTTTTATTTGAATGAATTTGACTTTTAATTGAATGAAGAATGAAGAGAAAAACATCCATCCGTCTCAAAACATGTAAAGAACTTTTCTGCCCCAGATGATCAGTAAAAAGAAGGAGGAGATCGGTGGCGCCGCGGTCTTGAAGGCTTAACAATGATCGCAACGTTGTGCAACCATTGGCGCGGTCAAATTTTGGTCACCCATCATCGGGATGGGTGACCAAAATTTGACACCGATTTCCTCCGTGCTTCGGAAGGCACGTTAAGCTGTTGGTCCCGGGTGCTATGTTTACCAACTCAGATAGCAGTCGTCACATCATATGAGAGATGATGATAACTCTGACGCCCAACTGGGAATGGGTATAGCTTACCCTAAGTGTTGCGGAGGTCTGATGGCAGTCGCTCTGTGTAAAAGCTTAGCCCTCGCCAAATCTCTCAGTTTGGGTAGCCGAACCTGAGACAATCGAGAAAAAGGCTAGGATGATGATGATGATGATCGGTAAGAAGAAGTGTTCTTACAAGTTTAGAGACCAAATACCGAACCTATGTCCTGTAACGCTATCTCCTTACACAGGGTACCATCAAACGGCTACTACTTCTTCGTATTCAACTCCGAGAACGAGGTGCACCCCAATTTCATCAAGGCTCGCTTCGACCTGCAGAAGACGAGGTACGAGGTCGCTCGCTCCGCCCTCCGCGAGTGCCGCAACTCCACTGAGAGGTGCGATCTGTCGCTGGACATCTTCTCCAGCCAAAAGGTTGGTTGCTGTTCTTTTCGATTTTTTTTTACAGTGTGACAGGTATACCAAGACGATTCTTTAAGGGTGAGTATGAAACGCTTGGGCTGAAACTACTTAGGGGCCTTCCTAAGTACTCAAGTAATAGCTATGTCAAACAAACTCTTACTGCTTTAGTTATAGAAAAGGCTTCAGCGGGGTCTGGGGGTCCTCAAGTAACTTCGGGGCCCTGAGATGCAGCCCAAGTAGCCCTTAAGTAGATCCGGCCCTGTTTTTCTGGGTATCAGTTACCCAGAAAAACAGGGCCGGATTTACTTAATAGTTTTATCGTAGGCTTCAGCATCATTTAGCATCAGGTGAATTGGGGCCAGCGCAAACTCTCAAAAAGTGGATTCTGATACCCAAGTTAACGAAAGTTCAAACTCCGACTGTTTTCCCACATATTCCTTGAATACCTATCTGTTTTCATTTAAAGAATGATCTATTTAGGTATCAAAGTATACATTACATTAGTTACTACATACTTCTATGTAAATAACGATTAACGATATCAACCTATCATTAAACATTGATGTAATATTGTAACCGATCATCAAGTTTGTTATTAGATATAGATTATTGCAATCAATAAGTACTTGCCTACACTTATCTACACATCTGACACTCAGATAACTTGTGTGTACATTATAAAACCAGATAAAACCTAAAAGCAAACATCTGCTAAGTTTCTAAGCTTGTCCAGCACAAACATTAGTACTAGATATATAGGCCAGTAAAATATAGAGACTAGAATTTTTGCTATTTATTTTGCATCTACTATGCTACAAAAACATCATTTGTTAGTTTTCTTATTAACATTATATGATGATTATTTGAGTTTGTTTTGTTATGACTGTGCTAATATTGTAGAAAATATAAGAGAACCTAGATTAAAATATATAGTAGGTACTTGTAGTACAAAAATATATATTTTAACTGTCACATCATTCTTTCTGTGACTGGCTCGGTGGCTCAATTGGTAGTGACTCCTGCCTTCTGAACCAAGGGTCGTGGGTTCGATTCCCACCCGGGACAAACATTCGTGTGATGAACACTTGTGTTTGTTCCGTGTCTGGGTGTTTATATTTGTATTGTTTGTATTTATTTGTGGTACCTTCGTTGTTCTGATACCTATAACACAAGTGCTTAAGCTACTTACTTTGGGATCGGAGCAATGTATGTGATGTTGTCTGATATTTATTTATTATTTATTTATTTTAATGAAAACGTAGAATTTCTTTCCGGGGCATATGGCATAGGTCCCACGCAACTTTATGAGAAGCGGGAAGAAGCATCTGACAATGGACATAACAGACATAATAACACAGATGCCTGTACTTTGCCATAGCGACTTGGGCTCATTTTCTCGCCTTCTATTAGGCGAAAAATGATCAGCTATGTTCCGCTGTGATAAAAAAAAGTTTCTCAAAAACTAGGTACATTTATAATGCTTTTGCGGTATTATTCCGTTTATATATTTTTGGTAGTATCTGTATTATAATACAAAATCTTTAAGTATTTTGGGATCGTTCCTATGTATATTTTATGTCATTTGATATTTCTAAGTATAGAACGCAAAATACTCGTACATGCTATGAATTTCAAACACATTTCCTTTTACAGGTAGTTCTAGAAGTTCCACTAAGTAACAACGATTCACTATGGAACGAGCAGTTCGTGATTATATCCGAGTGTGAACCCAGGACTTCGCTCTACCTGGTGTGCGTCATCGCAGTGCCAATACTCATCATGATGTTCGCCTTCCAATAGCCCACGCCGAGGGTACGAGGATACCCCGTGTAAATATTCACTGCATAAACAAGGGTTGTGTTTCTGTGTGGTAAGTATAAGTCTAGTATATAACAATTATACTATTGCGATCTTAATTGACTGCAAATTAAACTGAAGATATTTTACATTGTAGTAACCACTTATTATGGATGCACTTCATAGAAAAAAATTTAGAGGTTTATCAGAATTTTAAGTGTCCACACTCCCTTGAATTTCGCATTCAATGCTTAAATTTTCCATACCAGAGATGGCTATGGCAAAATTAACAATTGGGTTGTGATTCTAAATACATAATGTATAATGGATGGACTTTTGTGACTTTTGAAGTATTCGAAATACGTGGTTTTGTTATTACACGGCAATTTTCAAATCACTCCACACTCATATATTATTTTAACCTTATGGTGTCCGTGATTTATTCAGATATTACATTACTTTTTAAATATTTTTTTTACTTTTGAAGTAGAGAAAAGTACAAATATTTTGCAAAATTTTGTTTTCAAGATACACTAAATCCAATAACGATTTACTCTCAATTACCTACAACTTTCATCAAATTAGAAAATATGCAAAAAAAAAACAATATTTTATGTAAACGTTTTACATTAAATGTACCCAAAATTTAACCCTACATTTCTGTCCCATTTTTAACAGACAGAAAAATGTCATTATTACAATGCTATAGGCTAATTATAGTAGACGAAATAATTCAAAGTGCCTATTAAATTGTGATTACTTAGTTGATTAAGGATATTTACACCTAGACTTAAATATATCAAAGTTATTCATATAACATAAATTGGATGTTAATGTTATGTTTCTAGTTAGTTATTTGTTATTACTAAGAATGTTATGATACATATCAATTATTTTAGTTAGGATTACGTACTTGTGAATTGTTAAGCTTTTAGGTCAGCTAGAGAATTGTAAGAGTATGTATTTAATAGAATATTTTACTTTGCTTGTTTTTCTTGCATATCTGTGAAAGGTTTTTATTCTTTTTATAACTATAGATACACAAAAGTGTAAATCTTACCTATTTAAGAGTTTAACTGTCGTGAAACTAACCACTACAAGAAAAAAATTATAAGATTTTATAGAATTTCGCGCACCATCACAATTTGAAAATCAATTATTATCTACCAATCTGCTTGTCAAAATGTAACGTGCAACTTACATAATAAATGCCGCGCTCGAGTCTCGGACGTTTTAGAAAAAGTATTATTTGGGGGTTAGATGGTATGGCCATACATTATCATGAGACGGGACGAAGACTATGCTGTGAAAATCACTAAGCTTGCCGGAACAAAAGAGAGGTAGAGGGCGCTCGCCATTGACCTGATGGTCAAAGATCGAAAGAGACCTTAAGAAAACCCAATAGCCAAAACCGATAACCCAGGACAGGTCAACCTGGCGCCGCAGAGTGGGGATACCCGACCCTGGATAACGAGATAGGGACGTAAGAAGATAGGCAATAGTTTGAGGGTTACCAGAAAACGCCAATTAGTATTTTGAATATGAAGACAATTTGTACAGACGTTTTTCAAGAAATTCCTACCTTCCTATTAATTACAAAAGATAATTAAGTGCAAGCTCAAAAGCTATTACGCATTCACTCTTGACGTTTGGAAATAGTCTAGAATAGATACATTAAACCTTCGCAAAACAAAGTACCTATTTCATTTTCGTTCTGCAAAAGTTAACTTCCTAAATTACCTCAACCGGATATCGTACCCGGAACTTATTTCAAACCAACAGCGCGTTTCGCCCCATTGAACCATCGAGGTCGTCTGAAATAGAACTCCAATACAAACACAAATAGTAGGTAACAATAATTCTTGACCTACAGTCAAGAACTTGTGCAGAGGCGAAACGCTCTTCGTATTGTGAATACGCGGTATTTAATATGTCGCCTAGCGGTCTAGCCGGTTTGCATAACAACGTAGGTATGCCATTAGTAGGTAAATTGTTCGCCTGTTGGAGTTTACCACGATATCTTTATTAGGTGCAGCGCAGACGGCACACTTTTTGTGCGATAGAGTCTGCGTCTGAGACATTTAAAAAGAGCTCGAGCGTCTAGGTCTGCCGACAGAATATTCAAAGATGTGCGTCGTGTGCTTTGAGTCTGTAAAATATCCGCGACAGATTTTTGCGCGTCGTGTGCGTTACTACATAAAAATGCAAAAAAGTGCGTCACGGATAGTCTGTCGTCTGTGCTGCCCCTTATGCAAACGTCCACTGCTGGACATAGGTCTAATTAGGGAGACCTTTCTCCAGTGACGAAGGCAATTCCCCCCAAATGACAATTGTCATTCATCGTCATCATCAGCCTTTATCTGTCCACTGCTGCACATAGGCCGCTGTTAATCCTCTCTCTCCAATGTTCGCCACTTTGATCGATCCTGGGCTTCTCATAGAATAGGGATGTTTCCAGGGTCAAAATAGTTACATTATATTTAGTCCGCATTTTAGATTATAAAAATATATTGGACACGTATTTTTCCTTTTTTCATTTAAACAAAAATAACAAAGGTGCAAGGCATCAAAATGTAGGAGTGGGGGTCTTGATGTCACGCGTAATTTTAACGGGCTATATCTTTGTTATTTTTGGTCTAATTTACAAATGAAAAAATACGTGTCTTTTATTTTTGAACCATCTAAAACTAATTAATTATTTTACGGCAACGGGCCTATTGCATAACTATTATACAAATAATGCAATTACTACATTACTGGCTGGTGCCTGCGACTTCGTTCGCTTAGACTCGAATCCATTAGTAGATGTGTACAAAGAGACATTATATTTTTATAGACTCTTGTTCTATTACTATTTCTTTCCCAAACAGTCATCACATGCATAAAACAAACCTCAACAGCTTAGAGAAATCGATCCTATTACTGATTTTGGACTAACGGTTTTGAAGTTTCGTACTCAAAATGGGTTGTGTAAAACATCGTCGTTTAGGTCATTAACATACCTACGAGTACTAGCTATTATTTGTACATGCACTTAGTGCCTACTTTTTCACGAATGTTCAGTTGCTACTCAGAGTAACCAGAAATAAGTGATTGATCCATCCATACTTAATGTTATAAATGGGAAAGTGTGTCTGTCTGTCTGTATGTTTGTCTTTCTTTCACGGCAAAGCAAGCTTTCTACGAGTAATAACTATTTTTGAAATTCATCCATAATTGACGGAAATATCGGTGAACATACAAAAAAAAAATATTATACTTACAGACGAATTGAGAACCTCCTCCTTTTTTCGAAGTCGGTTAAAAAGACGAACTAAAAACAATTTTTAGCCATAATTGCCTAATATCCGTTATTTGGTCATACCTAGACAGACACTTAGCACTTCCAATGTTTTTCCTATTCCATAAGTACCTACTTACCTCAATACTCAAATCAAGTGCCGTCTCAAAGCGCAGACCAAGCCAATTCAGCCTCCACTACGTTTATTTTAAACACACGTTAATTTATTAGTACCACTGCCAACCATGCCGAAGGAAATGGTAATGCATTAAAATAAAGTGTACGTATGTTAAATTTACGACGAATATGTCTGTACGCGGTTTATTACTCTTGGACGAATTATTTTAGCTACTGGCAACATCACAGACTTGTATTTTATTGAAGTTATTGCCCCGCCAGAGAAACTTAGTTTGGATGGGTACGTAACCTAAGATGTAACGCGTTTTATTGAATAGGAATTGACTAGAGAATTGTGGAGGTCCTTCCATGGACGGGCGGCTCAATTCGAGCGAAGATTCGCTATGCCCTACCTCTCTTAAACGTGTGTATGTCACCTTATAATCAGGCGCACGATGTTACTCGTCCCGTTACGTAATAATGTAATAAAAATGTCTATTATTGCGTCGCGTCGACGTGCATAGCGGATTTTAGACCGCAATAAATATTGACGACCTCGCGCATTGTGTAGAGCTTTCGAATTAAAGACGCAATCGATGGCAGGTTCCGGGTTCCTCATCTTTAACAAAAAGAGGATCGTCTGTCAGGGCCCTTTTTATTTGGCAAGAAAATTCTTATATAAGTAGGTATCACAAATGAATTAGTCTGAAAAATCGTAACGTGAACGTTTTTCAAAAGTGAGCGCTCATGCCAACCGCGCTGATCTACCCATGGGGCTATTTGGGCTGCAGCTCAGGGCTTCGAGGTTATAAGAGGCCCCCAGACCCCGCTGAACCCTTTTCTACAACTAAAACAGTAACAGGTTTCTACCATGGCTAATAATTAAGTACTTAAGTAGGCCCCTAAGTAGTTTCAGCCCAGGGCCAAACAAATTCACGATCCGCCCTTGCGCTCATAAATAAATAATAAATAAATATCAGACAACATCGCATACATTGCTTCGATCCCAAAGTACATAAGTAGCTTAAGCACTTGTGTTATGGGTATCAGAACAACGAAGGTACCACAAATAAATACTTAAATACAAATATAAACACCCAAACACGGAACAAACAAAAGTGTTCATCACACAAATGTTTGTCCCGAATCCCGGGTGGAAATCGAACCCACGAGCCTTGGTTCAGAAGGCAGGGGTCACTACCAATTGAGGTGGCTCAATTGGTCGAGCCAATCAAAGCTCATGAACTGAAAACAAAGGAGAAAATCTCTCATACACAAACCTATTGATGATCTGTGTCGTAGAAGACTACTAATGGAATATAAGGAAACGGGCACCAGCGTTTACCTGGGTACAAACAAAACCTACTGCGGTCACCAACCCGCTAGCCAAGCGTGATGACTATGGCGAATCCCCCTAAATGCCAATGGTCACTGAGGGAGGCCAATGTCCAGCAGTGGACTTCTGGAAGGTCATGAAGATACCCTTAATACAAACCTGTTACCGTTTTACCAAAAAGTTGTAAAACGATATTCTGGTGTTGCCCATAAACACAGATTCTATTATTTCCGATCAAACTTAATGGCTAATATTTTTAATTAATGGCATATTAATACCTGCTTAGTGCGTTATTGCTATGTTTTAATCTCGTTCACGTAAATAAATAATATAAATTGGACATGAATTAATTAAATTGTCAGCTCTTAACATTTTTATAGGCAATATTATGTTGAACGCTTTTTGTTATTAAAATCTAGTTATTTTTAAATTATTTTATGCGCTGCATCATTAAAATATGTAGATTTATTTATATTTTACTAAGACACATCTGTTGTATCGTCTTTAATAAATAATAACGTTTGCATTACAAGTTATTCTGAATGTCTTGTGAAGAATTCCACAGCAGTTTTGTTCATAAAAAACAAGATAATCGTTAAAATGTCTGCCATAAAAACGTTGCACGTATGGCACATGGCACGTATCTGCCTAGTTGTTAAATCTGCCATAGTAACTAGATGGATATTCTATCCATTGCGATGGAAATTGTTCCGAAATGACACGGAAGCTCAGTGCTCGTAACGGACCCATGGAAGTATTAAGTACTATGAACGGACCACCGTCGAGTTTAGTGGGTGTTTTTCGCTAAAAAGGCGTGAGCCACATAAACCAGGTGTAGGCTTGGGTAAACAATATCAACATATCAAAATATCGATATATTTTCAATAAATAATCGATAATTATCGACTATATTTTCCTCATCAGACATTTCACCCCTCTCTGTAAATGATCTCAATTCACATTTTTCCAAAATCCCTACTCTCCAGAATGACATTAAAGCAAAAACATTAAACGAGATCTCCAGTATGCCGTCTCCTACAATCGACCCTTTCGAATTCTCTCCTGCAACTGAGGATGAAATCCGTAAGATATGCCTCTCAATCAACACAAAGGCGGTAGGCTGCGATGAGATTAGCCGTAATATGCTCATTCCAATTCTTGATGTCTTAGTCCCTCTAATCACTCACATAATAAATTTCTCTTTAGACTCCGGAGACTTCCCAGATATCTGGCGAAAGGCTTATGTGCGTCCTCTTCCTAAAATTTCTAGTCCCTCTCTTCTGTCTCATTTTCGACCCATTTCTATTCTTCCATTTCTCTCTAAGATTATAGAGGCTGTCGTTCATAAACAGTTATCCGGTTTCTTTTTCTCTAATGACCTTATCAGTAAATTCCAATCCGGTTTCAGGCCGGCTCATAGCACCACCACAGCATTACTTAAGGTCACCGAAGACATCAGGTTGAACATGGAGAACTCTTTGCTGACAGTCCTAGTGCTAATCGACTTCTCGAACGCATTCAACGCCGTAAACCATGACCTATTGCTAGCCATTCTGTCCCAGCAACGTGTATCGTCTCATTCTCTTGAATGGTTCGCGTCTTACCTTCGGGGGCGGCAACAGGCTGTTCGAACTGAATGTGAGACATCGCTTTGGTGTAATCTTGACTGTGGTGTTCCACAAGGAGGTATTCTTTCCCCGCTCTTGTTCTCTATTTTTATTAACTTTATCACGAAATGCCTCACTTGTTCTTATCATCTCTATGCCGATGATCTCCAGCTCTATAGGTATGGTGCAGCCGACTCCTTTAAAGAGATCACCAAAGCCTTAAATAATGACCTTCAATGTATCCGGGATTGGTCGGTAAGGTTCGGCTTAGCAGTGAATCCTTCAAAATGCCAGGCCATCATTTTCGGAAACCGGCGACAAATTGCTAAAGTCGATGTTAACACGGATTACAACATTTATTTTAATGGTATTCTAATACCCTATTCTCCGTATGTCAAAAATCTTGGCCTATATATGGATGATGCTCTCTGCTGGGACAAGCAGACCGCAGAAATTAGTAAGAAAGTGTCCGCCACTCTTCGTGCGCTTTACAGGCTGAAGAATTTTCTGCCTGTTAGTATTAAAATCCTGCTAATGCAGGCACTTGTACTGCCCGTTATTGACTACGGGGGTGTATGTTGCTCGAATATATCGCAAGAGTTTTTAAATAAAATTGACCGCCTCCTAAACAATTGCATTCGTTTCATTTTCGGGGTTCGTAAGTACGACCACATTTCCCATTATCGTTCGCGCCTGAAATGGCTTCCAATTCGTCAACGTCGGAATTTGAGAATGCTCTGTTCTCTTTTTAGTATCCTTAGGGATCCCAAAGCTCCAGAATATTTAAAATGTAAATTTTCGTTCCTGAGTGAGGCTAGCTCTCGCCATCATCGCACCAACAATATTCTCAAACTCCGCACCCCCGCTCATAATTCTGGTTATATGTCGAGCTCATACACCCTGGCAGCTATCAGGCTGTGGAATTCTCTCCCAAGGGATATTCAGTCCTCCTCTAGTAAATTCGTATTTAAGAAGTCGATCCGTGATCTTTTCTTAAGCGATGTCTAAATTTGTTAACACTAGCTACCAGTAGTTTATACGACCTTTAGTTGATGTTTCCGTCTGACTGTATTGTTATAATATATTTATGTATCTATTATTTAATGTATGTAGTATCCATTATTGTATATTATGTACTTATCTTATTTATGTTATGTACATATATTGTAATTATATTTATTTTATATTTTATACTTACACTAAACTATGTATCTTGTACGTAATACTTATTATTGTATAATATATTGTATATATATATATGTATGTGTATTACTTGTATATTTGTGCTCATATTTCTAGCAGTTGTTTTAATGTCTATTACCGCACCATATTATAGTTTTCTGGCTCGCCCAATGGTTGACTGGTAGAGAATGCCACACGGCATTAAGTCCGCCATTTGTACTTTCCTTGTGCAATAAAGAATAAATAAATAAATAAATAAATATATTTTATATCTTGATAAATCGATATTTTTTTCCGGATATCAAATTCGATATTTTTATGAGCTCCTGTTGACTTCAGTTCTCGATTAGAGCCGCATTTAAAAACCAAGTCAATTATTACCAGATAGTACATAGTTTGTTTCAGTCACACATTAATGTTTTGCATAAAGCTATCCTTTACTTTACCGAGGGAATTTAACTTGTTTGCGAACGCGACCTAAAAAGAGAGCAATGAATGAATGAGTAAATCGGCTGTACAGGTTCTGCTCCCTTTGCCTATAAGTTTTAACACATAAATTTCGATATAAGTATATCGATAAATATCGATATATCAAAATATCGACATTTTTCACTATATATATCGATACTTTAAAATAATATCGATATATCAAATATCGATATATTTTTTTCATTTGCACATCCCTACCCAGGTGTCCTGTAGGGAAAAGGGGGCAGCTTCATACAGCGGGGTACATTCATAGAGTGCCAATATTTTGATTGTGATATGTAAAACAATCACTAATTTTGCTTATTTTATTAATTGAAGTAAAACACGCTGCCTATCAAAATATTTTTTATACTTTAAACCACCATTATAAACATTTTTGTGCATGAACATGTCTGTTTGTATTGGTCGGGGTGTTTTCTATGTACAACATCTATTTATTTACAAAAAAAATTGTATGTAAGTAAGTTTATCAGTTGTCTAGTACCCATAGTACAAGCTTCGGCTTAGTTTGAGGCTAGATGGCGCTGTGTGGCCCCGGGTGGCATGTCTTGGGTTATTTATTTCGCGTTTTAGGCAAATCGAATGCGCCAATACTACACTTAATACCTAGGTGTGACCGTCTGTACTTTAGCATGTAATAAACAAATACTGGACATTTATTTCCTAACGAATGTTTACTGTTTCTTCAAGCGCTGACAAGGTTTAGGATCGTGATAACCTCCGAAGCTAATATAATATCTAAGTGACGATTGGCACAAATCATGTATTAAAAGCTACTGACTATTGCAATAATGCACACCAACCAACAGGTCTTAAACGAAGGGTTGCAACAGAATCAGACGCAACACCGGAGTCCCACCCTGATAACAATCGAAAAAGATCATTTGAAGGACCAATCGTATGATTTTTAAGAATTTAGTTGTAGGTAGGATATACCAGGGTTTCCCAAAGTACGGTTCGCGAATCCCTAGAGGTCCGCCTTTAGACGGTAGGGGGTTCACGGAAAGATTTACTTTTTTCTTTTTTTATAGTGGCTCGACATAATGGCTTCCCTACGCCTGATGGAAAGCGAAAGAGAAGCCCAAGTCGCTGTGACAACGGGCAAGTAACTGGTCAGTTACCTGTCAGTTGCCACCGCCATGCCGGCCCAACCCTAACCCCCCACGAGCCCCGGAAACCCTACTCACCGGCAGAAACACGACCCAGAGGTCATTTGACTGCGGTATTCTATAGGGTGGAGGTCCTTCCCCGGACGGGCGGCTCAATTCGAGCGAAGATTCGCTATGCCCTACCTCTCTTACTTAATATGATGGCTGGCTTATTGGCTGTCAGTCGTAGGTACATATTATGCGATTCACAAGGAGGCGCGCATGCGACTGAGTCCATTTATAAATTATATTTTATTTCTATTACTACGCACTTTTCAAATATTAATAAAAGACAATTAATGAGACCTCTCACAGATATGCGAATTAGAAATCTTAATTTTAATAAACCTTGAAAAGACATAATAAAAGTAATTAACAATAGTTAATGCTCCTCGGAATTATTTATTGTTGCAATAAAACTACTTCAATTGATGCTGTCATTGCATTTTATTACGATGTTTTTAGTTAATTCAGTCATAACGATAATACAAATAGTATGTAATTTAATCAAACGTACTGGTTTAATTCTACGAAATATATTGGTTATGTACATAAAATGAAATATATTTACAATTCTGTACATGAAACGATCATAATATAAGTATAAGAAATAAATGAAAAATGTAGGTATGAAGTCAGAATTGAGTTTGTAGATAGATATAAAAAATTTCTAAACGAGAACATTTACGATCCATTTTTTTTTGCCCTTTTAGCAAACTGCCGAATAAGGAAAAAAATGGTACGTATGTTTTAAACTAGTCGCATAAAGGCAACTACATAGTTCTAAACGTACGTACCATTTATTGCACTTTGACAAATGTTTGGACATGAATGAACTCCTTTACGTGCTGTAGGTATCTATAACAATCGATTTTTCTGTAAATTTACTATTTTATAATAAAAAACGGCAATACTCCGATAGACAGCCCAATTCCCTAACTTTTTAACTAGTATGTGTCAATCAGAATTATTATAAGACAAACGCTGTATCGACTATTTTTTTAACGAATTTGTCATCAAATACTTGTACAATATAAACTAGTACGATAGGAAAATCAATGTATTATAGTATTAAGTTTTCCTGTCACTCTACATTATTTTTTTGTAAGTACAACGAATTTGCAATGTATTTTTATCTTTATCACATACCTATTCTATGTAACAGATATTATCTTGAAACTCTGATCACATTTCATTGATGAACAATATTAAATTATAGTTTATGCTAACCAATTATCTAAAACAAAAGCATTATAGATATTGTACGTAGTGTCAGTTACTTTAATTAAGTTATCAATAGTTTCAGCGGAATTTAGAGCGCTTTTGACTATTACTACTAGATATGTATTAATCATCACATTTATCTTCCGATATCGAATACGTGTAAATAATCTTCTTTAAGTACTTTTATGATAACCAACTTAGATATTGTTTATACATTATTGCCATAATACTATACCTATACGAGGCTGTTATTGTGATACTAGTCATAATTCAACATATTGATTTTCTTAGTATTGTTATTAATAAAAACAAAATATAAAAAATATAGTTTTTTTTTATTTTTATGTACACAACGATTACAATTACATTTGGTAAGTAACATTTACTTTGTCTTAGCGAAATGCGTTTTGAGATATCTCAATTCCTAAAATCTAAAGCTTAATTTTGAAATGAATCAAAGCCTTGATTTTTGACCTAAACTTTCCTGACTCGAGATTATCGCTAGCTTTGATAAAACATAATAAGAAAGCCAAATGCTATTAGCAAAATATAACATTTATTTTATAATTATCAATTAAAACACTTTAAATTATACCTTTAATTACACTTCAAAACTCTGGAGACTACAGTACTGACGCCGTCTGCCCCATCCAGGGGACATAAGACACTAAGGCACACTCAACTAAAACCTACACTAATCCAAGCTCGGATCAGAATAAACACCAGCAAACATTATTATCTCCGTTTTCCTATCGACTAGCATATACGCAAACGGCCTATTCGCCGTGAATTCCTCGTCAGGGCTCCGATCGGCCATCAAAAAATCCGCCACAGGCCCCGCTCTCACCCCCCGCTCGTTCACCTCGATATCAGTCACCTGCGTCATCAGAGACGCATAAATCTTAAAATTACTTATCCCCCTCAAATCCGCCGAGTTCGGATGGAACAAACTTTTCACTCCCATATCGTAAAGCAACTCCGGTATGTTATCCACATCCGTCCTTATTTTAAACCTCGGCAACTTCACATTCACTAACTTCTTGTTCCTCAATTTGAAAGTATTAAAAATGGACATTAGTCTTATCTTCTGCATATTGTAGAACACTTCGTCAATGTCTCTATACGGCAAGAACACAAGCATAGTTATCCTATTATGAGTTCCACAAGGCAATTCCAGCACTTTCGCTCCTATAACGACAATGTCTGCTACATTGAAGTAGTCTATCCGATTCATCATGTTCACTGAACCAACATAGTCTCTTGAGTAAAAAGGCTCCACTTTCGTGTACACTGGGTTGAAAGGTGTCTGCCAATCGCTCTTGTAGTAAGACGTATCCGCCGTAAGTAGGACAGTGTAGTTAAAATCGTAAGCACTGAACGTATCGCCTATAATTCCATTGGTTGCTTCGCTGATTATTGAGTTCGCCTTATCAGCCGCTTTCTCAGGATAGTTGAAAGACATCGGCAGCACTTCCATTGATTTCAGCTTCTTTATTTCGCGTACGAACGCCGGCTTCACACGCACTAGACTGTTTATGATAATCACGGATTTTCGTTGCGATGATTTTCCCAAATCCGAGTCCATTTTGTTCAGGATCCATTTCCATTTTCTTCTGAAGCATTTCAAGCGGTGGTGACGTGTTACGTTCCAGATTTCTTTGGATGTGTTCCCGCGGGCTCCCTCCGCTAACGCCAAAAGCTGCATGTACGTAGATATCGGTGAAAACACAAAATGTCCATCGGTTTCTTGTTGCACCCGATCTAGTAACTTCACAGAGAATTCGTATGTCGGCTTTTTAAGGATGAGCAGTGCCGACTTTGCGGTACAGTTGTATTTCGCGGCGAAAGTGGTTGCGCAGAGGATCATTAACACCATTAATTTTATCATGTTTGCGCGCGTCTGGTGTGCGCTCGGAGTAACGGACAACCAGCCCAGTGTAGCATCGGTCTAGCACTGAGTTAGAATCTGTATGCCGCCGCGAGGTCAAACACTACTTTTTATTCACGTTAGATCATGAAACGATCCTGTTGTTACCCTTACGTTTAGCAGAGCTTAATGTACTGTAACAGGAAATGATTAAGGTGTAAAATCGCGTCCACTTTTTGTGGTGTAGTGTGATATACGGTACCTTGTGAATAATAAAAGTTTGAATGGCTAAGCAAAGTTTTTTTGTGCGCAATTTAGTCGTATTAGATGTGAATATTATTTTTATATCTAGTTGTAAATTATGTTTTCAAATAGAACGTGCCTTAGTTAAATATAGTCATTTCAAAGACTATTAAATTAAACATTGTTACAACCACAGACATTATAAGTATTAGAGTAAAATGTTTGAAGAAACGAAATAAAAATATGTCCCAGACTCCCAGATCATTGGCCAAGAGCATTGTGCCAAGAAGGCTGGTCGTGTTCCCTCTTTGTATGGCGTGCAGACTGATACGACGTGGAAACCACCAGCCCTCTTGTCACCTGAGGCACTAAGAAGAAAGAATTATATTTAAAAAAAAGTCATCGTATCAACGATACCAAAGTGTATGAAATATTCACAAGAGGTTTGTAGATAGCATATCAAAACAATGTTCAATGACAATAGAATTACAGCAAACTTTATCTTGAACGCTCAGACACTTCTGTATCTATGTAAAACTCTTAAAGATTTAGACTGGCTCGGTGGCTCAATTGGTAGTGACCTCTGCCGTCTGAGCCATAAGTCGTGGGTTCGATCCCCACACATTACAAACCTCCGCGCCTCGTTTGTTATTCGGCAGGATGCACCACGGGCAGGTGAGGTTGGCTTGAATCGAAAAGATGATAGGCCGCTCCCTTACATCCCTTACATTACATAACGCACAGGCACCTCCCCAAAAATCTTGATATATCGTTCGGCTCATTTACTAATGAAAAACTAATTCTAGCTATGAGCTCAGCGTGACCAACGACAAATTATTGAATGCGATAGTAAATAAACAAAGCCTAGAATTAGCATTTGATAACACATTTGACCTCTAGAGAACAGGTGGACAAATATTAAACTACTGTGTCAAAATATTATCTTACAAAACAAACGTGTTTGTAGGCAAGTAAGACATTATGTATAATAATTTGAAGAAATAAGTATATTTGTTTTTTTTATTAGTTAAATATCCCTGAGACAGGGGAAAGGCGAGCTGCTGGGCAGCGCATCGCACTACTGGAGGAGCCGTGTCGAATCGCGCCGCGCATCCCGACTCCTCCAGAACTACGACCCTGGCGAGAACACCGGGGAGTTTAGCTGCTAACATGCACAGCACACCACCGACTGCCTCCCCGTGGCAGACGGTGATGGTCCGAAGGGATTCTCCTCGAAAAAAAAAAAAAAAGGGAAAGGCCCAAGTCGCTGTGAAAACGATCAGGTACCCTTTAGTTCTACCGTAGGACTACTGTGAATCCCTTTATTTCCAGAGTGGAAGCTGATCATCATCATGTACTTGTCACAGTTGTTCGACACTTTCGTCAAACATCTAGAGGCTTTACCCATTATTGCTAGGCAGGCAGGTTGGCGATCGCAGTCACGCTCCGGTGACGCTGCTGCCCGTCATCGGCCCGTGGTATTTAGACGCCTTCAATTGTGATGGTTATACCGCCACCAGTCGGTTACCAGAGCCTCGTTTGTTATTCAGCAGGATGCACCATGGGCAGGTGATGGCTTGGAGTGAAAAGATGATTGGTCGCTTGGAGTCTGATGATGATGATAAAACAACATTACTAACTAACCCGCGATATTGTCAACATGGCAGGCACCACGTGCAGGTAAGGGTGGCTTGGAGCGAAAAGATGATTGGTCGCTACCTTACATCCCAGAGTCTGATGATGATGATAAAACAACATTACTAACTAACCCGCGACCTTGTCAACATGTCAGTGATTACGTTTCTTTTCTCTCGTATTTTTCTGCCATTTTGTTTGGCTTGCACTCAACTATTTAATTCACTATTTATAAAACGCACGCGCTTTCGAATCTGCAATATTTATTTCTGACACTCTGTTAATACTTAGTGATAGATAGATAGATACTCTTTATTGCACAAACACAGACGTTACAGGAAAACATATCACAAACAAAACATAGTACAAATAAGGCGGTCTTATCGCTTGTAGCGATCTCTTCCAGACAAACATAAGGTAGAGGAAACCAGCTTCACAAGAAATGGGTATCCTGGTGCAAAACTATCTACTGATAAGTAGGTACATACATAAACATAAATATACCAAGTACTATTACATTGTATTAATACAAACATATATACGAATACGTAATAAATATTACACATACATGTAATAAAATTTAAGTATGGATTAAAGAAGATGGGATCGAAAAGAAAGAAGATATAGGATAGGATAGACAGATGGGTTTTTAGTTAGACTTAGCTTAAAAACTGGGAGGGATTGGTAACGTCTGATGGAAAGAGGATGGATGACATTTTGCTAGCGTCTGTTTCCGGAATATAGACGACTTTTTGCTGCGGCTCTGCCCGCGTGAATATTCGTACAAATCATAGCCTATGTGTTAAACGTATAAGCTATATTACTGTAAAGTTTCATTAAAATCCGTTCAGTAATTAATGCGTGAAAGGGGAACAAACATCCATCCAAACAAACTTTCGCCTTTATATTATTAGTAGGATTGGTTCAGCGGTAGTGAACGATGCTTCGGACACAGTAGTATGACGCAGAGGTCGCGGTTCTGATCCCCTCACACTCCTCAATGTACAAACCTATAGAATACCGCAGCCAAATGACCTCCGGGTCGTATTTCTGCTGGTGAGTAGGGTCTCCGGAGCTCGTGGGTGTTTAGGGTTGGGCCGGCATGGCAGTTGCAACTGACAGGTAACTAACCAGTTACTTGCCAGTTGCCACAGCGACTTGGGCTTCTCTTTGGCTTTCCATCAGGCGTAGGGAAGCCATTAAGTCGAGCTACTATAAAAAAAAAACATTTGTGGGTAGTCCTCATCAAATCGCGTAATTTTATTCTCGAGCCATTAGGGCCAATGTAGCTAATGAGCTACATAAGTAATTTTCTTAATTCTATGCTAGCTGTCTGTCTACTAACTGTCTGTCGAACTAAAGTGCATCGATGTTCAGTAGTATCGAAGTATAGTTCTTTCGAATTAACGTGCATCGAACTCATGTAGCATCGTATTTCGTTCATCGATATTTTGTGCGTCCACATTCCGTATTCGACTATATGAGTGCTTGTATTACTTACTTAGATCTTAGTTAGTATTATTATCTGTTAGTCTGTTTATTTACCTAACTTTGTCTCCAAGGTTAACAGTTCGTATACTTTTTATTACATTTTCATGATTTTACATTAATATAAGTGGTACGTTAAGATAAGCCTTGAATGCTATCACTAACTAAGTATTCAGTTAAATATTACTAGGCAGTAATAAAATTTTACGCATCTTCGCTTCGTTGGATATCATTTTGCTTACAATTTGTATACAAAATAGTTAACAGATAAAGATTTAAATTGTATGTCTGTAGGAAGATAGGTATGCATGAGATGTAAACATCCTTTGAGCTATGTAGAATGCAAATAGATAAGCTATTTTTATGAAAATCTCATTCATATTCTTTTCATCAGGTATTATTTATGGTCTGTTTACAAAAACAAATCAGGTGGGAACTGTAAATCAACAGCTCGTTTATTGATAGAATTTATGACGGCTAAAAACAAAGTCTGGTCTAGAATCTAGATTTCAAATGATAAAATAAATATGCTTTGCATATTCAAGGTAAACAAAATATGATTCATTACTTCGGCTTTCCGCACTAATGTTTTTTTTCCGCAAACGGTAAATCGCGGAGCCGCAAAACCGCTCGAGATGCACATGGTATAAAACCGCGAACCGTTCTAAGATAGATACTCTTTATTGCACAAAACACAGACATTACAGGAAAACATAATACCTACTTACAAACAAAACATAGTACAATTTAGGCGGTCTTATCGCTTCCAGGCAACCTACAGGCAGAGGAAACCAGTTTCACTAAAGAGTTGGGTTCCTACCAAATAAAGATACTCTATTCTATTCTAAAATCGGCCGCGAAAAAAACCGTCATTCAATGCGGCCGCTTCCATTAGTGTCCTCACAAAGTCTGGCGGTTTTTAAATCGCGGCGGTTTAGCGTAGTGCTGCCCCCCTATTCCGTTTATCCCACCTCGCCATCCTGCCTAGGAAAAACGGAATAGGGGGTGCGGCCTATGCACTTATTTACATTAAAAAAGTAGGTATTCTTTCTCTTTATTTTTATAGTATCTTGAGCGAATTTCGACTATATTGGCATATCTCCAGAGGGGCTAGCCGAGTAGGTATGCAGGAGATAATTACAAATGCACAATGTATGCGCAAACTCGGGTTTTTCTTATTATTTTTCTGAGAAAGTGTTTGGCAGTAATCTTATCTGACGGATACCAAAGTTGCAAAAAATACGCTAACACAAATAAATTCACTCAAAGACCTATTTATATTTGCTTCAAATCAAATGAACTATTTTTCATTACTTATGATCGCCAACCCGCCTGCCCAGCGTGGCGATTATGGGTAGGTATATCCTCCAGATGATTGCCCTACGTGGCGAACAACTGGACAGGCCTATGTCCAGCAGCAGTGAACTGCAATAGGCTGATGATGATGATACAAGTTTAATTCCTCTTCTACTTAGAACAGAATGAGCAATTTATTAAAATCTTTTTATTTGTGTTTGAGATGAGTTTTTCGGAGATAAGAAAGGAGAAATACGGACTAAATAGTCCGTATTTCAAATTATAAAAATTTAACTTATTTAAGTAGTTTATTTTTACCCGGGAAACATCCTTATTCCCTACCAGTAGCAGACTTCTTCTTCTCAGTCGTTCACTCTTGACAGAGTGGTCGTGGTCATGGGGAGTCGTCTGCTACTGTGGTTGCCGCTTACGCGATCAGTCCACCGGTCCCTGCAGGTGGCATGGCGAGAACATTCCACCACAGGCGTCCCGGTGACGGACTTGATGGTGTCTGTCCAGCGGGTAGGCGATAGACCCTGTGGTCTGGTATCTTCGACTCTGCCCTGAATCACCAACCGCTCCATCGAATTGTTATTACGGGTAACGTGTCCAAAGAATCTGAGTACCAGTAGCAGACATTGCGCTTAAATGCAAATTGTGCACTTAATTCGAACAGTTAATTCTGAATGTGTTTAGTAAACCAGCCGACTATAAATCTCAGCGCACCCATGATGCAATCAAATGCGACGATGGGAATTGATGCCATAAACACGACAGACTAGCGGTAGACACTAGAGGAATGACAATTAACAGGAACATGTGACATAAGCCTTGGAGTGAGGAAAAACATGCATCCATACTAATATTATAAATGGGAAAATGTGCCTGTCTGTCTGTCTGTTTGTCTTTCTTTCACAGGAAAACGGAGCGACGTATTGGCGTGATTTTTTAAGTGGAGATAGTTGAAGGGATGGAGAGTAACATAGGCTACTTTTTGTCCATTTCTAACCCCCCGCTTCCCTAAAATGGGGGGTGGAAGTTTGTATGGAGCATTCACTCCGAATTTAACGCGAGCGAAGCCGCGGGCAAAAGCTAGTACGGAATAAACACAGGTAGGACTCAATCGGTGGCTCAATTGGTAGTGACCCCTGCCTTCTGAACCAAGAGTCGTGGTTTCGATTACTACTAGGGACAAACATTCGTGTGATGAACATTTGTGTTTGTTCCGTGTCTGGGTGTTTATATTTGTACTAGCTTTTGCCCGCGACTTCGTCCGCGTGGCGTGTTTTTTCATACAAAAGTTTTTTCCCGCTAACTCCCGTTCCCGTGGGAATTTCTCAAAATACAGCCATAACTAAACTTTATATTTACTAAGGTACCTGCATGCCAAATTTCAAGCGTCTAACTTAAGCGGTTTAGATTTTTCATACAAAAGGATTTTCCCGCTAATTCCCGTTCCCGTGGGAATTTCGGGAATTCCTTTCTTAGTGCACCCCTACGGTACCTAAGCTACGTCCCTTCCAAATTTCAAGTGCCTACGTTTAGCCGTTTGGGCTGTGCGTTGATATGTCAGTCAGTCAGTCAGTTTCTCCTTTTATATATATAGATTTAAGTATTTATTTGTGGTACCTTCGTTGATCTGATACCCATAACTATAAGTGCTTAAGATACTTACTTTGGGATCGGTGCAATGTATGTGATGTTGTGAGCACTGCCCTCTGAGCCAAGGGTCGTGGGTTCGATTCCCGCACAGTACAAACATTTGTGTTCATAAACATGTCTGTTTGTATTGGTCTGGGTGTTTTCTATGTATAATATGTATTTATTTACAAAAAAAAAGTATCTAAGTAAGTTTATCAGTTGTCTAGTACCCATAGTACAAGCTTCGGCTTAGTTTGGGGCTAGATGGCGATGAGTGGCCCAGCGTGGCATGTCTTGGGTTATTTATTTTATTTATTGTCTAATATTTATTTAAAAGAGAGAGAAAGAACATTTTATTGAAACGAAAGTGGAAAAATCAGCAGGAATCAGAAGTCAGAAAGTTGATTCAACAGCCCGCAAACGTCCACTTCTGGACATAGGTCTCCTCCAATGAGATAGGGATGTTTCCATGATCAAAATCATCATCATTGCATTATACTTAGTCCGCATTTTAGATAATAAAAAAATTTCGGACACGATTTTTTTCTTTTTTCGTATAAACAAAAAATAGCATAGATTCAAGGCATCAAATTTTAAGGTGAGGATGGCTTGGAACGAAACGATGATAGGTCGCTTCCTTACATCCCATCGCAGACTAATGAGAATGACCTATTAAGCCTTGAACTTGCCACAGGTAGATGAACTCTATTGAACTAAAACAAGCACAGAAATTTAGTAAAACGTTGATGTTTATTTTCATTCTCATAAAATTCGCCAGGCGTCTGCGCTTTCATTGAGCTGTTTAGTCGAACGTCATCACAAACGTTAAACTCGAAATCTAAACGTTTATCGAACTCGTCATAAATACAGAAAAATGCAGACGTGTCCGTCTGTTGAGGAAATTGAGAAAGGAAACTGTTATTTATATCAAATCATATCAAAAACATATTTATTCATATATTCATGAGGGTCGCACCTACGTAATGTAAAAGAGCGACCTATCATCATCCTTTGCCCTTGGTGTCTGCGCCAAATTTCATCAAAATCGGTTGAGAGGTTTAAGCGGGAAAGCGTAACAGACAGACAGAGTTACTTACGTATTTATTGGCTGTTGACTGGCTCGGTGGTAGTGGTGGGTTCGATCCCCACACATTACAAACATTTGTGTGCATGAACATGCCTGACGACCGACTGGTGGCGATATAACCATCGCGATTGACGGCGTAGCTAAATACCGCAGGCCGAAACAGGGGCCCTACTACAGAAAACGATCGTTCGTTGAACGGATCGCGTATTTTTGCCCCATAAATCCCTCTCATTTGTCCCTCCCGTGCTCGAATATACGAACTAAACTTCGTCAACGTCGATTTTCAACAATTTAATTGATATATTAGAACACGGGAGGGACAAATGACAGGGATTTATGGGGCAAAAATACGCGATCCGTTCAACGAACGATCGTTTTCGTTTTCTGTAGTAGGGCCCCAGACCTTTACACCTTTATGGAAACAATATGCATTTTTTTCGTCCGACCCATGATTCAAACCAGAGCCCTCTTGATATTTTATCTTAGAACAATAGATCGGTAATTTATTACGTAACTTACGGTTCAATCACGAACATTACTTTTTTTTTGTATATGGACTCTATCACTCGTAACGAACATTACAATTGATCGGTATTTGCAAACTTCATACAGCTGTCATATCGCTTTACATGACAGGTGAAAGTTTCATAAGGTCAATTTATTTCTTTCAACGATCTGTTAGATTTGATAGTTACATAAGTCATATCCAAGCGAGTGAAAGTCTAGGTATATTAACTATCTACATATACCTACCTGCCTATTATAATATTCCCCTGTGCGAATTTTCGGAAGTAGGTAAAGGTCTAAGAAGACTGGTATCAATTTTTGGATCGACCAGAGATTCAAAACCTATTATAGTATAGCTTTACTTGGGACTGGCTCGGTGGCACAATTGGTAGTGACCCCTGCCTTCTGAACCAAGAGTCGTGGGTTCGATTCCCACCCGGTACAAACATTCGTGTGATGAACACTTGTGTTTGTTCCGTGTCTGGGTGTATTTAAGTATTTATTTGTGGTACCTTCGTTGTTCTGATGCCCATAACACAAGTGCTTAAGCTACTTACTTTGGGATTAGGGCAATGTATGTGATGTTGTCTGATATTTATTATTATTACTTACCTATATTATCTTTAATTAAACAGTTTTAATAAGCCCGTGACTCTGATTGCTGTCGATTATAATTAGTGAAAACTAATATTGATGTGGCGATGTTTGCCCTAAGTGGCGAACAGTGTACTGCAATAGGCTGATGAAATGATGATGAATATTGATGGTGAAATGTTGCCTGTGGAGTCTAAAATCAGTAGGCGTGATGGAAGAAATTAAAATAAATAATGTCTGTCTGTATGTTCGTTATAGAAAAAAAATTACTGGACTGATTTTGACGAAACTTGGTACGATTATTTTTCATACTCCTGGGCAGATTATAGTATACTTTTCATCACGCTACAACCAGTAGGAGCAGAGCAGTGATGGAACAACGGGAGAAATTTTTATCTACATGTCTGATCGCGGATTACGCAAAAACTACTGCATAGAATTTAAATGCGGTTTTCACCAATGTATTGCTAGAAGTCTAACTTAAAATTTAAATACCATTTTATGGAAGCCCGTTATTTTTGAAACCCGATACCCACGCGTGCAACGCCGCCGGCATAGCTAGTGAATACATAATTCTCTTCAAAATAAAGTTAACAAAGCTAGGTAGTTATCTACTGATTTTCGTGTAATTAATTTACAAAATTAATATCGATCGCCAACCCGCCTTTCCAGGGTGGCGATTATGGGTAGTTATATCCTCCAGATATTTGCCCCAAGTGGCGAACATCTGGAGAGGCCTATGTCCAGCAGTGGACGGCAATAGGCTGATGATGATCAATCTACAAAAGCCGATTTTGCTTATTATATGGGTGTATGTTTTGCTAATTACCTACCTGCTGAAAATGGTAAGACTTTACCTATAGAAGTTTTGATACCGTTGTTACATTAGGTACCTACCTTTGCTGTAAAGCGTAATAGTTATTATAATATGGGGAAAACAGTTCGTGCAAGTGATATTCATTACCTACTACCTAATATAATGATTTTTAAGAAAAATAAACAGTCTTCAAAAAACACAAACGACCAAAACTTTAATTTGACAAAAACTGTAGGTACCTGCATAACTAAAAAGCGATAAATAACGTAAGTAATTATCTACTTAGTACATATTATATGTATAACTATAATTATTTAAATATTTACATTATCACCTATTTTTGGAGGTACCAAGCCAAACTAAGAGTGTTTTGATTTTAAGCAACTGGCATGTTCGCTATTAAGTCCTAAGAACCTGAATAATATTATTTCGCGCGAAATGATGAGTTTGGGCTTCAGGAAAATAAACTGGCGACTTGTTATCAACTTCAAATTGCATTATATAGTAGAAAATAAATGCATACAACTCCTGCGTACGTCCTATGTCACGCACCGATTTAGTTCCGAATGTTATGCTGGGGCTACATTAGCGGGCTACGGCGAATGTTCGTGTTAGCACTATGAGTGTGGCCGATCAAAGATTTATTATTATAGGGACAATGTCGGTACGCTGACGGGCATAAAAGGAATTTGTCGCGACAATATTTTGCTTGGGTGGCTTAAGTTTGGTCCAGACATAATAAAAATAATAATAATAATAATTTATTTCCAAAAAACACATATACATAATAAAGCTAAGAATTTAGCAATGGGCCCCAAACTAGGGAAACCCTGTATCTTGGGGACCCTAAGCACGGATATGACATTTCACTAAATATTAGCTGCCAATGCTACAAATTAACTGAACCTATAATAATAAATAAACGTTTATTTTTCTCATCACCAACATATGATAGGTACAAAAACGTATGGCTTAATAGTAAGTAACACAGTTGTTTGTGTGAGACTGATGCCTATTATAGGTAGGATACCTGTGTTACAGGTCATCAGGCTCCCACTGCCTCGGTATCGGCTGCCAGTATTCAATAAGATGTCGTGCGTGATGTATTACAACAATTAAAGTAATAAACTATATTTTTATGTTTGTATTTGTAAAGAATAAACTCAAAAACTACACCGCCATTTTCAAAAATTCTTTCACCATTGGAAAGCTACTTTCACCCTGAGTAACATAGGCGATAACATTTATTGCTAGAAAATTACTAAAACTCCAAAAATTATAGTGTAACCCCATGATACGATTATCTGAAATGAGCACACTGGCGGCTAACACACGCGACTTCTTAGTCCGCTAATGTAGCCCCAGCATTGTAGATATTAATAATTGTGTTACAGACAAATTGAACAATCTGACGCAGTTAAATATGGGGAAGTGACAAATTGCCATTAAATATAGATCTTGTTGATGAATCATTAAATAAATGAGCTCGGAATTTCCCCTTGGGTAGTTATATCTACAGCTACATCATCACTACATTATTAGAAAAGTCGCTTTTTTAAATTTAGATAATATCAATTTTGAATTGTCTAAACTCAATTTATAGCGTTTCATTGTATAACTTTAAATGTTTTATGAACGTTGTAATACAATAATTATTGTAAAAATACTGGCGACAAAAAAGGGGGTAGGTAACTATAGACTACTATTGAGTTTCTTGCCTGTTCTTCTCGATAGAAAACAACTTTCCGAACACAATTTTTATTCATTATTTGCACTGCATAATCTGACGATTTATATTAGGTATGTACCTACGTGTCTTAAGTCTATGTGAATAAAGATATTTTTCATTTTCATACTTTCCCAGTTTTAAGTAAATGTTTTGGTGTACAAGACAGATATATCTATGTAGATCGGTCATGTAGCCGTTTCTCTGTTCAAACAAAATGGAAAATATCAAATTCGCCACATATTTAAACAGTCACCACTACATAAAACATGCCTACTACCTATACGAACACAAATATATTATTTTCCTTAATGCGTAACATAATTTTATATAAACCCGCTACATTTGGGTTTACCTACAATCGGCAAAAGGTCCCAGGGGTTATCTAGTCCTGTTATCGTGGCACGAATCCATTCTACGGCCAGTAGCCCGGACCACGCGGCCGAAAGCGAGCGAAATGGGGCCCATATACAAATACTTAGTAATATGTGCTATTATACCGCTAATTTCCTCCCAGTGCACTTACGAAGTAGCCAGAGCATTGTACACGAGATCTGTCTACGAATTCTCCACGGAACTCTTGAGAAGATTGGCTGAAGAGACAGAAGGACACTTCATAGCTTCAACGCTTTCACCGCACACATTGCTGTCAGCTGTATCCTTGGGTGCGTCGGACGAAACCTTGTCGGAGATCCAAAGAGTTCTACATCTCCAAAAGCAAAAGTGTTTCAATAACAAATTCTTCAACATATCCAAGGCAGTCTTCACACCCGATGATAGTGTCACCTTAGAAAGAAGCGGCGTGGTGTTCGTTGACGACACAGTCGGTTTGAGGGAAGTCTTCCGGAAACGATTGTCGTCCACCGGTATTTGCGAGGTCACGCCTATATCCTTCGCGGACTTCTCTGCGGCAGCGTACAGGATTAACGATTTCGTGAGGAGCACCACTCATGGCATCATCGACGAGATCGTCACACCCGCTGACTTGGAAGGCGTGTTCCTAATGATGATAGACGCACTGTACTTCAAGGGATCTTGGAAGTCAGCATTCCCCGTTGAGAACACTGAGGTTAGCCCGTTCTACGATTCTCGCGGCGTCCAATTGGGGCAAGTGAACATGATGTACATGGAAGGAGAATTCAACGGAGTTTTATTGGACACTATCAAGTCGTCTATAATAGAACTGCCTTATGGGAATACTAATAGGTATTCCATGTTGCTTTTCTTGCCATATGACTACATTTCTTTGAGCACAGTGATTGATAACTTAAAGAAGATCAGTCTCAGGTCGGTGTTTGGGGAATTGAGCAGAAGAGGGCCTCAGTCGGCTTCTGTGCAGCTGCCGCGGTTCAAACTTACCTCTGATTTGGGTAACCTAAAGGAGTTGCTGACTGATATGGGTTTGAAAGAGATGTTCGACCCTAACCTGGCTAAGTTTCCCTATGTATCGGATTTCCAGCTGTATGTATCCTCGTTCGTTCAGAAGGCGGATATAGAGGTAACTGAGGAGGGGACTGTGGCGGCGGCGGTTACTGACTTGGGAATGTCCTATAGGAGTTTTATATCTAGAGAAGAGTACAATTTCAATAAGCCATTCTTGTTCATGGTGGTCGACAGGCAGACTGAAGTTGCTCTATTCACGGGAGCTTACTCTAAGCCATCGTTGTATTAAAGTTTTAATGAGTAATGCCGACTTACGTAACTATCAAAATTGAGAATCTTTTACAGTTTAAAGTGGGTTGAAAACTAATGAAGAACACAGTGTTAAGCGCGGATAGTGATTTAAACAGGTATTTCATTGCCAAAGTGACAGCTTTGCTAATAAATCGATTTAAAATTGAAACCATAAAAAAATGGATAGGTTATATTAGGTACCTGAACTTGAGATAACACAGCTACTTAAAATCATGTTTAATAGAACACAGTTAGTTTTGTAAGAAACTAACTCGAGACTCGAAAAATTTTTGTTCTGGTGTTATGGGTTTTTTCAATCATTTGAGTTTGACAGATATTAGTTTGTGTGTTGCGTTATGCAGCTTCGGTGTTTTGAGACTTTCAGCCCCATGGAAGTATTAAGTACCTACTACGTACAAACTTCCATGTTCAGCCCTTTGATTCTTGACAGACATGGGACGTAGTTGACAGATAGGTAAGTCTGACCGCTGAGAGACGCGTTTCTGGCAGGTTGTGACCAAATGGGCGATTTTACTATGAGCTAGCGTACAACTTACGGAAAAATTTCAAATAACTTTTATTTACCTTATTATCGAGTGCCAACATATGTGCCAAATAATAATGCCAACTTTGTATATTGTATAAGTGTAATAATTTTAAAAACTATTGACAATTTGATCAATTATATTGTCAAGTTTGATGAATTGACATCTGTCACAAACGCATTCTTTGGGCGGCCTTGGATAACTTTCATAGTGTTTTTATCAACAAACACACCGGTTCCTCTTCAATGGTCCTATACTTCGTCTCGTGTTTATTATGTCTCCATAAAGAGGCCTTACAAGACTACCATTTACCTATCATTGTTTTTAACAAAAACGTAAGTAATTTACTAATATCGAAGCTAATTTATATCATGTTTAAAATTATCTACCTAATTAATAACAGTATGTGATTGCTACATTTTACCACTTTAATGGAATACCCACTATTAAGCATGTACATAAAGGAGGAAAAATACACAATTTAACTGTAAATAAACAAGTTGAAATATTTCATTAGTCTTTTATTATTTAAAACACATATCAGTGTTTATGTCACCGTGAAATTGTAATTACCGTTAGATTATAATCCATCTTGCGAGATTGTAAACTGTCGAAATATTGCGAACTGTAACAATTCTTACATTTTAACTATAGGTAATAATAATTAACTATTATTTTTCGGTAGATTTTGGTCGATCAAAGTGGAACTGTTGATATAATTTAACGCGTGATAGATTTTAATTTATGAATTTCACATTGATCGATTAGTCTATGACCGAATAATAGTTAAAATGTAAGCATTATTTTACAGTTCACAATATTTCGACAGTTTACAATCTCGCGAGATAGATCATAATCTAACGGTATTTACAATTTCACGGTGCCATATACATCCTGCAAACCACAATCCACAGCTGGTCATAAGCCTCCCCCTGACTGCTGATGATGATGATAATGATGATACTTCGTTTTCATTATATCACTGTTTCCTGTTTGTTGTTAGCGTTGTCCGGTCGTCGAAATGGTCGATTTTATTTTACAAATTTGATTGAATGCCTCTGACGCGTTTATTTTTGGTGATCATGATATCCTGAAAAGAAATACGTAGATATATTACTTTACAATATTGGTGTAAATTTTATTTGTTGCTAAATCGAATTAAACAACCTTTACAAGAAACGTATAAGGTACCTGTATGGTGAGACCGAGGAACCCTCGGCGTCGGCTCTCGGCCAGGATCTCATCCACCGCGCCACTGTGGGCCGTCCCCGCGACGTCGATGAAGTGGCAGTCACTGCTGGCGTAGTGACAAGATATCGCCTTGCGGTAGTTCTGAACATGCAGATAATCATATTATAGTCCGGCCGCCCACAGAATGCACTTGTGACAGATGTCAATTCGTATATTTGATAATTGATCAACTGTCAATAAATTTTTCCCAAAATTATAACGCTTATTGTAAGTTGGCATACTTACTTAATTATTAAATTATTCATGTTTTCACTCGTTAATGAGGTAAATAAAAGTTATTTAAAATTTTGCCGTAAATTGTACGCTAGTTCATAGTTTTATCGCCCATTCGGTGATAAATTGCGTTTCTGACAGGTAATGACTCTAACATGTCAGAAACGCAATCTCGCATTCAAGCCACTAATTAAATCACTGTTGAACAGCTTCACTATATCCGCTGAATATAGGCTATATTGAATTTTCAAAAAAGTTAGGGATCAATACTTAAACTCCAATAATGTAACCCAAGGTGTGAAAAAAGAATCCAAAATAAATAAATAACATTTCCTTCAAAATTTAGTTATGTAAGTAGTAATTCAGTTAAATTCAGGGAGCACTCTATTGCTCCCCGGATCCGGGGGTAGGGGTATTTGCCCTCCCCGGACCAGGAGTGCCGGCCGCTTATCATCTGCGGCTGGCCAGGGCAGGCAGGGATGTGGCCGTATGCTTCGGCGCTACCCGTGTCCCTGCTAATTGCTGTCCACTGGCGACACAGGGGGGTTTAGTGGGTATGCCCTCCCATTTTGGGAGTGTGAGTCTCACACAGAGGCGGCATGGTGTTTTGCCTAGCCGCATAATCTTTTTTCAAACTACATATTCGTTCGTCGTAGGTATGTACAGACAGACTCGGGTAGATTGATGAGTGGGCGTGTGTACCCTTGTTGTGCTGTGTATCTTTTCTATGTTATTATCGCTTGACTGTATCGTGTTTTGTGTTGTGTTGCCAATAAACATTTTTTTTTTCTTTCTTTCTTAATGCATTCCCCTTTAGAGAAAAAAAAAGATCAACAGGCTGAAATTCGCTCCTACAGGTTGTAACTGACCTTAGACACGTTTTCCCCGGAGCCATGCATAAGCAGGGGGTGCATGAGCACCGTGTCTCCAGGACTCATCTCCAGGTTGACTCTGCGGGCTTCAGAGTCAAGGGCCGTATTCAAAACGCCGTGGTAGAGCATGAAGTTTTCCTGATGGAATAGAATGTCATCATCAGCCTATTGCAGTCCACTTTAAAATAAAAATAAAATAAAATAAAATAATTTATTTCTGCAAGTAGATTTACAAGTAAATTCTTTTGCACGTCAAACTTTTTTTTTTCCCTACTAGCACTTCGACGTGATAAGGATGAGGCCTGATGAGAAGAAGTGCCGCATGAAACTCATCAATTTTGGCTTTTTTCAAAAATATACATAATCATCATACTGTTGATGTCATACATTATAACAATATTTGTTAAGTGCAGGCGAGCAGCTCATTATGTCCATGTAATACTTTTACCCAAAAGGCTCTCCAGCTGTTCGCCACTTAGGGCAAACATCTGGAGAATGTACCAACAATCGCCACGCTGGGCAGGCGGGTTGGCGATCGCAAGGCGTAGCATCTCACACCGGTGACGCTGCTGCCCGTCATCGGCCTGTGGTATTTAGCTACGCCTTCAATCGTGATGGTTATACCGCCACCAGTCGGTTGCCAGCGCCTCGTTTGTTATTCGGCAGGATGCACCACGGGTGGCTTGGAGCGTAAAATGATCAATTCACTAAAATACCTACATACGTTAAATAATCCATTTCAACTACCGTTTATTATTTTCCGGAATTTGATCACCTACTTAGGAAATTGATCAACTTACGATTCTTGCTATTTTACTATACGTACAACTGGTCCATCTCTTTGTCCATGCATGAGCAACTCGTGTTTATGGCTCCCCGGCAGCACGTAGAGGCAGCCGTTGTCTACGGTCACGTCGTCTATGGCCGTCCACACACCGACCATCTTGTCTATGGGACGCAACGGGAAGTAATACAAGTCCTGAAATATGTAATGTATAGAATGTAAGGGAATGTATTCGGCAGGATGCACCCTCACCTGCTCGTAGTGCATTCTGCCGAATAACAGGCGACGTTCTGGCAACCGACAGGTGGCGGTATAACTGTCGCAGTCATCTGGTTGAATCTCCTATTCAATGGAATGGCTAGCGCGTTCATTGAATGACGACATTCAATGAATGCCTAAAGGACAACTCGTCAAGATTGAAACGTTCAACGTCTTGACTAAACGTCATTTTAGCATAGTCGTTGAATGGGTAAAAGCCGACTGTGTAATGTTTAGTTTATAGGTAATTCTTCTTTAAAAGTATCCGGCGGCGGCGTATTAATAGGTAAATCTATGCTGTGCCTGTCACACTATTTTCTTACGAACAAGCCAGTTTATAGTAAATCTAATCAAAAAACTATCAAAATACTTAGTTTATATCTTTTTGATCATGTTTGACGCCATATTGGTTTTGGTGACTACTAACGCCGCGTGGGAAAAGAATGAACTAAATTACAATCACCTGACTGCTTTTACGTCCGCTCTTTTCAAAGGGCTATGTTTCAATCCGCAACCTAGTTGGACGTTAAGTGACGCGTGTTTAGTCAACGTTCGGTCTAGTCATTCAATTGAATGTCGTCATTCAATGAACGCGCTAGCGATTCAATTGAATAGGAGATTCAACCAGATGACTGCGACATATATATAGTCTTAAAACGCGGCACTATAAGTGATGGGCAATGACAGTACTTTTTAAACGATTTTAAATTTATTACATTATTGTCTAAGTTATGCATGTTTTAACTGAATATTGTTAATATTCTATGAAAGAGTTTAGGTTACAAGAAACAAGTGATAAGTGGTTGATAAACCAAAATAAGTATTTTTCTAAATTTCGTTGTCAACGTGATTAAAATCCTTGAGCAGCTATACGGTTTACGGCTGGCAAGTGCTGGATGCGAGAGGCCCAAAATCGATCAAGGTGGCGGACATTAGGAGAGGCCTATGTCCAGCAGTGGACTGACACGGACAATTTGCTGCGCCCTTCCAGGGTGTCACATGTATACCTTTCACAATGTTCCATCTTCTGTTATTTTGTAATGTGACAAGCAATAAATGATTTTGAATTGAATTGACACGGGCTGATGATGTTGATGATGATGATACGGTTTAACTTATATGAGCTGTTGGTGATTTCACTTAAGGCGAGTTCACTTAGCCAATGTGTACTTGATCAGATGAAGTCGGGACCTCCCGCCTACCTGGTGCGAGGGGTGGCAGCCGGTGCCGGGCGGCTTGTTGATGAGCATGCTGTGTATGGCCACGATGTTCTCTCCGATGAGCGCAGCCACCACATCCAGCATAGCCGGGTACTCCATGTAGCCGGAGAACACGTCGTCAAATTGTATATCTTGTATCTGGAACATGTTCCATCATCAGCCTAAGTGTTCGACATAGGCCTCTACAGCTGCCCAAAGTGGGTATAATATGGGTATAATCCGCTGGGCAGGCGGGTTGGCGATCGCAGAGCTCGCCTCGTCGTCGACCTCGCTCCTGTAGCTGCCCGTCATCTCCCTGTGATATTTAGCTACGCATTGAATTGCGATGGTTATACGATAGGTGGTGGACTACGATCAAAACCAAAAAATCAAAATCAAAAATACCTTTATTCACAAATAATTGAAAATAATCACTTATGAATCGTCAAGTAAAAAATAATGTAGGTAAAAATGTAAAAAGTTATGTAAAAATGTGAAAAGCAATTTAAAAGAAGCTACCGCCGTGTTCGGAAAGTAGATTTCTACCGAGAAGAAACGGCAAGAAACTCGGTAGTTACTCTTTTTAAATCGCAAATTGTTACATGTTTTAGTATTACAACATTTTTAAATATTTTGAAGTTAAACAATGCAAAATAAAAATTGAGTCTATATGTCACCGGAAAATAGCATGAATCGTAAGTTGATCAATTTCCTAGGTAGTTGATTAACTTTCGGAAAATAACAAACGGTAGTTGAAATGTATTATTTAACGCAATGGATTTCAGTTAGTTGATCAATTTACGGTAGCCTGACAGTCATTTAATAATTTACGATTTTGACACAAGTAAAATCGTCCTCAAATGGGCCAATCGTTGCTCAATGTACTATTTAACGGTGCACTATTACCCGTAACTTAATACACTGTTCCCTGATTGGTTGCCAGGATAACGCCACGTGAGCCATTGAACCAATCCACGTTCACCTCACCTTCGTCGGATGATTTTACGGCAAGACCCCGTAAAATGATCAATTTACTAAAATACATACGTTAAATAATACATTTCAACTGCCGTTTATTATTTTCCGAAAGTTAATCAACTACCTAGGAAATTGATCAACTTACAATTCTTGCTATTTTCCGGTGACATATACAAAGCAAAGTTTACCAGGAAACAGCAGTCGATAGGCTGATGATTGCATTTAACTTGCTCAAAAGTGGTGGGCACATCTTTCAATAACAATCATCATCATCATCATCAGCCTATTACAGTCCACTGCTGGACATAGGCCTCTCCAGTTGTTCGCCACTTATAGCAAATATCTGAAGGATATACCCATAATCGCCACGCTGGGCAGGCGGGTTGGCGATCGCAGGGCATAGTTTCTTGCTCCGGTGACGCTGCTGCCCGCTGCTGCCCTTGGAGCGAAAAGATGATAGGCCGCTCCCTTACATTACAATCAATAACAAATACTGTTTTAACTGTTTAGGAGTCTCTAAGCGTGTTGGCCTTTGGGGATATGAAGGCAATGGGCATTACTCACCTTTACGACATAGTCTTCCGGCTTGACCCCTTTATCGACCAGATTCCTAATCTTCTGCACTGTCATGTTGCCTCGGGGAACGACTCCATTGCAGATTTGCTGGAACCTCTCCCTGAACAAACGAACACAGCCAGATCAGTCCAGACAGTGAGTTAGTTAGATTAAAATGGATAAGCGCTGCGAGAAGCCCGATCAAAGTGGCGAACATTGGGAGAGGCCTATGTCCAGCAGTGGGCTGATAAAGGCTGATGATGATGAAGAGCCGTAAGATCTCAGAGAGGTAGGTCATAGCGAATCTTCGCTCGAATTGAGCTGCCCGTCCGGGGATGGATAGAATACGGCAGCCAAATGACCTCCAGGTCGTGTTTCTGCTTGCGAGTAGGGTTTCCGGAGCTGGTGGGGGGTTAGGGCTGGGCCGGCATGGCGGTGGCAACGAACAGGTAACTGACCAGTTACTTGCCCGTTGTCACAGCGACTTGGGCTTCTCTTTCGCTTTCCATCAGGCGCAGGGAAGCAATTATGTCGAGCTCTAATTTTTAAAAAGACCCGCCTCCCCCAAGCGGCGATTAGGGGTAAAGCCTACAGATGTTTGCCCAAAGTGGCAGATAATTGGAGAGGCCTACGCCCAGCAGTGGGCTGCAATAAGCTGATGAAGAATGAATAAAAATAATAATAAGAAAAAATTTATTTGGCACACAATTACACAAAGTAACACAATAACTAAAAATAATAAAAGAAACACAATAATAAAAAAAAATAATAAACTCTAGCTACTATGTGCGATGTGGCCAAAATGGTGTCCACTCAGCTATAATGTCATGGCAAATATTTGCCATGATGCTGGTTAGGAATGGTGAGGCTCTTAATTTGCTGATGGGGTGAGAAGACAGTACAATCAAAAGCTTACTTGTAACTATAAAGCGCCTCAAAGTCCACGAGTTTCTTGATCACCAAGTATCCATTGTCCTCGTAAAACTGTAGCTGCTCTTTGGACAATTTGTAACTAGACGGCTGATCAGCGAACACACTGTGGAAGGAAATTTAAATGGAATAGAATATTGACGGACAGCAGGCGTCACCGGAGCCAGAAGCTACGCCCTGCGATCGCCAACCCGCCTGCCCAGCGTGGCGACAGCCTCCAGATGTTTGACCAAAGTGGCGAACGACAGGAGAGGCCTATGTCCAGCAGTGGACTGCGATAGGCTGATGATGGCATACCTACATTAGTAATTTAATGGAATTTCGGATTCTGCATATTGGAGGCATGCAAATGTTGGGTAATTTTAATATTCATACTTACTAGATACATACATACATTTAATTTTCAAAATGTCATACGTTAGTTTAGAAATTAAACAGATTTATTATTGGCATATAGGGAAGCTGAATAAATTACAGATAGAATTAGTAGGCATATTTATACCCAAGGTTTCAGCTGGTAAATTATTAAAAAAAAACTTACCAATATGGCGAATATTAGCATAGTTTTAATTTTGAAGTAATATGACTACTCTAGGTCAGTATGATGAGTTAGTAGGTATGTACCTATGTAACCCATGAACTTTTCGCTCCAAGCCACCCTCACTTGCCCGTGGTGCATCCTGCTGAATAACACACGAGGCTCTGGCAACCGACTGGTGGCGGTATAAGTATCACGATTGAAGGCGTAGCTAAATACCACAGACCGATGACAGGCAGCAGCGTCACCGGAGCGAGAAGCTACGCCCTGCGATCGCCAACCCGCCTGCCTAGCGTGGCGATTATGGGTATATCCTCCAGAAGTTTGCCCTAGGTGGCGAACAACTGGAGAGGCCTATGTCCAGCAGTGGACTGCAATAGGCTAATGATCATGATGATGATTGAAGGCGTAGCTAAATACCACAGACCGATGACGGGCAGCAGCGTCACCGAAGCGAGAAGCTACGTCCTGCGATCTCCAACCCGCCTGCCCAGCGTGGCGATTATGGGTAAAGCGTCCAGGTGTTTTCCCAAAGTGGCGAACAACTGGAGAGACCTATGTCCTGCAATGGCTACTGGCCTGCAATAGGCTGATGAGACACAATAATGTAGTTTAAAGAACTGAAAGAATATGTAAGTACCAAAAGTGAATAGTTTTTTACACTATCATCATCATCGGCCTATCGCAGTCCACAGCTGGACATAGGTTCAGTCCAGTTGTCTCTATTTAAAACGGAAACTGTAACTTTAACTTTAGTTACAAAAGTAGATCTTCCATTTAAGACCAGCGTCGCAATTTCGAGATTAAAATTAAATGTAATGGTAAAAAAAATGATACCCTGCTTAATAAGAGAGGTAGGGTATAGCAAATTTTCGCTCGAATTGAGCCGCCCGTCCGGGGAAGGACCTCCACCCTATAGAATACCGCAGTCAAATGACCTCTGGGTCGTGTTTCTGCCGGTGAGTAGGGTTTCCGGAGCTCGTGGGGGGTTAGGGTTGGGCCGGCATGGCGGTGGCAACTGGCAGGTAACTGACCAGTTACTTGCCCGTTGTCACAGCGAATTGGGCTTCCCTTTCGCTTTCCATCAGGCGTAGGGAAGCCATTATGTCGAGCCACTATAAAAAGAAAAAAACTTACCTCTTAGGTAAAACTTTGAGATTGTCTGCACTAAGGGAATACATTTTGGTATAATTGGCAGCAACAAACTTAATCCTTTGCACACCTGACCTATAACGTGAAAATAAATCATTGTCTAGTTAATATTACTTCAAACACGTCGATATACCTACCTACTAATTCAAAGAGCTTCATCTATACAAATAGTGTCTATGTATGATTGTATCATTCCTATATTTAATAATAAAGTGTTATCTTCTATACCAATAAATCTGTAGAGAAGCCAATTCTGTACATAAAATAAATAAATATATATCAGACAACATCACATACATTGCTCCGATCCCAAAGTAAGTAGCTTAAGCACTTGTGTTATGGGTATCAGAACAACGAAGGTACCACAAATAAATACTTAAATACAAATATAAACACCCAGACACGGAACAAACACAAGTGTTCATCACATGAATGTTTGTGCCGGGTGGGAATCGAACCCACGACCCTTGATTCAAAAGGCAGGGGTCACTACCAATTGAGACACCGAGCCAGTCAAATAAATTTTTAAAATAACTATAATTAGTGATCGATACTGTAAGTAAGTACTATATACACTTAACTAGTCTCCATGGATATTGAGGATGACCGATATCATCATCATCATCATCAGCCTGTCGTGATCCACTGCTGGACATAGGTCTCTCCAGTTATTCGCCACGTTGGCCAAACATTTAGAGGCTTTGCCCATAATGCAGGCAGGCGGGTTGACCGCAGCTCAATACAGGATTATTTAAAAAACATCAACCACCTCAGGGATGGTTTAAGATGAGTAAGTAAAAAATATTTTCCAAAATCTTTTTGTATCGACGCAATATTGATATAAAAAAAAATCTTTATCCATACAAACAGCTGATTGTGTAGACAATTTTTTTTGAGATATTTCAATATTACACCCTTACAAAAAGTTGTTGTTTTTTAAGCACTACAAAAAGTATGCAGGACGCTTTTGGTGTTTTTCAAATAAATATGTAGGTACGAAAGCAAATTATCACTCACTGATTAATCACAAACTTTAAGAAGCTATGACACTTAGTTATAAGCTTAAAATTTAGCAGGTAGGTTCTTTAAACAGGGCACTCACCAAACTGTGTAACAAGTAATGTATAGACTGAAGGTTTCAATGTAATTATGTAGCACACATAATAAGTTTATGAGTAAAGTATTCAAAATAGGTAACAAAAAAATTCTTGAAACGAAATAATCACAATACAGTCATTCTTAGACTTACTTACCAAACAAAGGTCACAGGCAAAATCCCGACAGAATACTTGAAAAACAATTAGCTAATTGTTTTTCTAATACGGAGCGACCTATTACGAACACCGGGTCTATGAAGTGAGGTTGTCTTATTCACAGAAGCGTAGCGTGTCTTGGCGGGGCCCCATATAAAAAAATAGTTTGGGGGCCCTTAGGATTAAGATTTGTCACAAAATTTGGGAAGTTTTCGCTTACGCACTTCTGGGGCCTCCATTTTCTGGGGGCCCCGTATAATTGATACGGCGGTAGCTACGCCCCTGCTTATTCATCTACTTACACGAGAAGTTACGTAATATTGGGCTGTTTAGGGTGTAGGAACAGACTTGTCCCTACGAAAATTGGAAGTACTTCCGCCGAGCTAGGTGATCGTGCTCGGGGACCGCGGTCCGATGGACTTTTTTTTTTTCTAAATGACTACGATGATGGCCAGGCCGGCCTTGTCATCATCACCGGACTGTTGGGGGAGCGGAAGGCTCTGTCCCCTAACGGTCCGATGGACCATCTTGGTTTTCGTATATATAGCGAGTCGTGATGAAAACTTCGTATGCGCATTATAGGCGCATGACAGGCTCGGTGGCTCATTTGGTAGTGACCTCTGCCCTCTGAGCCAAGGGTCGTGGGTTCGATTCCCGCACAGTACAAACATTTGTGTTCATGAACATGTCTGTTTGTATTGGTCTGGGTGTTTTCTATGTATAATATGTATTTATTTACAAAAAAAAATGTATCTAAGTAAGTTTATCAGTTGTCTAGTACCCATAGTACAAGCTTCGGCTTAGTTTGGAGCTAGGTGGCGCTGTGTGGCCCAGCGTGGCATGTCTTGGGTTATTTATTTTATAGGTCTTCCATACAAATTGTATGGAGCGATTTCGTTTTCTATAGCCCGGGATTTTACATCGCCATCTGTTGTTAGCTGGCGGAACTAGTGATTGCATATTGTAGCGACGTGTAGATTGTTGTAGCGATGTGGAGATAGGTGTCGCTACGTGTCGCTACAAGGGTATAGGGGATGTAAGGGAGCGACTTACGTATATTATATTACCTTTTGCTCCAAACCACCATCACCTGCCCGTGGTGCATCTTGCTGAACAACAAAGCTCTGGCAAGCAATTGCTGGCAGTATAGCCATCACGTTTAAAATCTTAGGGTAACTACCACAGGCCGATGACCGGCAGCAGCGTCACCGCAGCGAGGAGCCTAGCCCTGCGATACCCGGTTGGGTATCGCATGCCCCAAGTGGCGATTATGGGTATAGCCAGATGTTTGCCCATAGTGAAGAGGCTTATGTCCAGCAGTGGACTGCGATAGGCTGACGATGATAACCATTTAATACCGTAACTGACAAGTGTTATATTTAGTTACTTAACCGTTGCAGCGACTTGGGCTTCTCAAAAAAAGTTAAAAAAAGAGACAAAATAGAACAACTAAATAGGTATATTTATATAAATGTGTACAAAACATACTACGTTATATATTTGTTTAACAAAGAACATAAAAAAAAATATATGTATTTACATACAACATAAACATCAATATACTCTACTCAATTATATTAACTAGAGATATATTTACCCTGATTGCACCATGAGCATATTTCTTTCATAAGTAATTATTCATTTACATAAGTAAATAACAAGACAGTTTATACAATAAATTACAATATTAAAAGATTATTTTTACATCTAAACTTTGCAACATCAAAACACTAAGTATATTTACATAAACATAGATTTTTTTTTTGTCTAGATAGATAGAATACTTCATTAATAAAATTTGTTCGTTAGCATTAATTGTCTCCGAGGAATTCAAAAGCACAATAAATGGGAGAGTCCAAAAACGGTGCATACAACAGGCGACTGCCGTGTGACGTCACAAGCGTTAAATATTGCGTTTATGTAATTGGTTTCATAACAAAAGGTGAAACAATTAATGCAACTTAAAGCATGGTATATAGGTAGGTATAATTTTTATAAATGAATTTTACGTTTTCGGAATGGACTCTCTGAACAAACTTTAAGCAGTTATTACACGACCCTAAATTCAGGGCACTGAATACCTAAATCAGTTGGTATGCGATAATCGCCCTTAAATGTTATTACGTTACGCGATAGGTAGAGCGGTCAGGTAGCTAGGTAGCCCGATCGTTTCGGTCAGGTAGATAGGCAGATAAATCGGGACCGTTACCCTAAATCTTATTAGACCACCCTTATTCAGAGTTAGGGTCTCTGAATATCGGGTGGTGTAATAACTGCTTTAGTTGCGGAATGATGATATGGAGCTATCGGGGGGCACGGCAGTGCTCCGCCAAGTCGATGTTTATTTACAGATTACTTCGCTATTCTAATCGTCGTTCGTCGTCGTAATGGTCGAGTTTACCTTACAAGTTTGATTTGATGCCTCTGACGCGTTTACTTCTGTTCAGCATGATATCCTGAAATTAAACATCAAATACTTACATCAATATAAAAAAACGGTAATTTGAAAACCCCAAAGCATGTGGACGAAGCTAAAGTTGTGTGCCAGGATCGTAGCAAATGGTATGTATGAAAACCCCGTCTATGTTTATTTGTAACATACATATGCATACCAGGGATGTAAGGGAGCGGCCTATCATCTTTTCGCTCCAAGCCAACCTCACCTGCCCGTGGTGCATCCTGCCGAATAACAAACGAGGCGCTGGCAACCGACTGGTGGCGGTATAACCGTCACAATTGAAGGCGTAGCTAAATACTTAAGACCGGTGACGGGCAGCAGCGTTACCGGAGCAAGAAGCTACGCCCTGCGATCGCCAACCCGCCTGCCCAGCGTGGCGATTATGGGTATATCCTCCAGATGTTTGCTCTAAGTGGCGAACAACTGGAGAGGCCTATGTCCAGCAGTGGACTGTAATAGGCTGATGATGATGATATGCATACTCTCTAATCGACTCCTTTCTTCGGCAATCGGGCAAATTTTTAACGCTAAAAATACGTAGGCACTATAGATCAGGTATGGCAAATCGGTTATCCACAATCGACCAATCTTTTGCGGTAATAGCCGTTACTGGTATGGCAATTCGAAAACTGTACAGACAATCATGGCAAGACAAACTGACAAATACGTACCTATAGGTTGAATATCTATACTTATAATAAACTAGCTGTGCTCGCGACTTCGTCCACGTGGAATAGTTATTTTTTCCACTTTTTTTTTTACATTTTCCATTATTTCTTCGCTCCTAATAGTTGCAGCGTGATGTTATATAGCCTAAAGCCTTCCTCGATAAATGGTCTATTCAACACAAAAATAATTTTTCAATTCGGACCAGTAGTTCCTGAGATTAGCGCGTTCAAACAAACAAACTCTTCAGCTTTTTAATATTAGTATAGGTCTGTAGAGAAATCAATTCTGTACATTAAATATTTTTTCAAAATAACTATCAGGGGGTGATTAGTGATCGATACTGATGCCAAAAATGCAATCAGTAAAATTGTCGTCTGTCTGTCTGTATGTTCGCTATAGAAAAAAAACTACTTGACGGATTTTAACGAAACTTGGTACGATTATTTTTCATACTCCTGGGCAGGTTATACTCGTAGTATACTTTTCATCACGCTACACTCAATAGGAGCAGAGCAGTGACAGGAAGCGTTGAGAAAACGGGAGAAATTTTTATCTGCATGTTTGATCGCGCATCACGCAAAAACTACTGCATGGAATCAAATGCGGTTTTCACCAATGTATTGCTAGAGGTCTAAATTAAAATTCAGGTCCCATTTTATGGAAGTCTGTTATTTTTGAAACCCGATATCCACGCGTGCGACGTCGCCGGCACAGCTAGTAATAAATATGTAGTCTGATCTAGTTGACCTCTGGTCTAGAACTATTGCTCCGTACCTGTATGGTGAGATCCTGGAACCCTCGGCGTCGGCTCTCGGCCAGGATTTCAGCCACCACTCCGCTGTGTACCGTCCCCGCGACGTCGATGAAGTGGCAGTCACTGCTGGCGTAGTGACAAGATATCGCCTTGCGGTAGTTCTAAACATGAAGACAATAATATAATATCACATGCCCGGGTCAACATGTCCAAATCCCCGAAAGTAACAATAGAACCGTAAACTTAACTTTTTGTGCGATAGAGTCTGCGTCTTAGACCATTTAAAAAGAGCATCTAGGTCCCCACAGCTCTGCCGATAGAATGATCGAAGATGTGCGTTGAGTCTGTGAAATATCCGCGACAGATTTTTGCGCGTCGTGTGCGTTACTGCATATAATTGCATCACAGACTAAAAAGTGCGTCACGGATAGTCTGTCGTCTGCGCTGCCCCTTAATATATTTTATTACCCCTTATTATTTATAAAATAACTATCAGGGGGTGATTAGTCATCGATACTGAAGCCAAAAATGCATTCAGTAAAATTTTTGTTTTTCAGTCAGTCAATCATCCAGTACAATCCGTCTAAACTACTGGACGAATTTTTTATTTTCTGGGCAGGTTATAGTATACTTTTTATCACGCTACAATCAATAGGAGCAGAGCAGTGAAGAGAAGTGTTGGGAAAACGGTAGAAATTTTTATCTGTGTGTTTGATCGCGCATCACGCGAGAACTACTGCATGGAATTGAAAGCGGTTTTCACCAATGTATTGCTAGAGGTCTAACTTAAAACTTAGGCTCCATTATGGAAGTTACTTTTAAAACCCGATATCCACTTGCGACGCCGCTGTCACAGCTAGTTGTAAAACGAGTAATACTAGGTATAATTTTGTGTTTGTCACTAACTGACCTTAGACACGTTTTCCCCGGAGCCATGCATAAGCAGAGGGTGCAAGAACACCGTGTCTCCTGGACTCATCTCCAGGTTCACTCTGCGGGCTTCAGAGTCCAGAGCCTTATTCACTACACCGTGGTAGAGCTTGGAGTTTTCCTGAAAATAAAAATAAAATAAAATAATTTATTTCTGCAAATAGATTCACAAGTAATAATTTTGAACATCAAATTGATCATCGCCACATTGATCAAACATCTGGACGCTTTACCTGACCCATTTAAGCTTATGTGTAGATCTGATTAAATTTTATCATCATCAGCCTATTGCAGTCCACTGCTGGACATACGCATCTCCAGCTGTTCGCCACTTAGGGCAAACGTCTGCAGGATATACCCATAATCGCCACGCGCGCGATATAAAAAAATACGATAAAAAAATTCAAAAATGCAGTCGAGAACCTCCTCCCTTTTAGGGTTCCGTAACCAAAATGGCAAAAACGGGACCCTTATAAATTCGTCATTTCTGTCTGTCCGTCCGTATGTCACAGCCAGTTTATTCCGAAACTATAAGAGCTACATTATTTAAATTTGGTACGTAGATGTATTCTGTGAACCGCATTAAGATGTGAAAATAAAATCAGAAAAAAATCCAAAATTTTTGGGGATCCCCATACATAGAACTGAAACTCAAAATTTTTTTTTTCATCAAACCTATACGAGTGGGGTATCTATGGATAGGTATTTGAAAATGATGTTGAGGTTTCTAACAACTTTTTTTTCTTTGCGCGAGAGACTTTTCCAAAGTGGTAAAATCAGTGGTACGGTCCCTACGTGCGCGAGTCCGACTCGCACTTGGCCGGTTTTTTTGAAGTCGGTTAAAAGTAGGTACTAAAAAAAAAGATATACAATACATACAATCGGTCCGTCTCTATGTCCGTGCAGGAGCAACTCGTGTTTATGGCTCCCCGGCAGCACGTAGAGGCAGCCGTTGTCTACGGTCACGTCGTCTATGGCCGTCCACACACCGACCAACTTCTCTATGGGACGCAACGGGAAGTAATACAAGTCCTGAAAAATGCGCAAATAAATAAATAACCCAAGACATGCCACCCTGGGCGACACAGCGCCATCTAGCCCCAAACTAAGCCGAAGCTTGTACTATGGGTACTAAACAACTGATAAACTTACTTAGATACATTTTTTTTTGTAAATAATTACATATTATATACAGAAAACACCCAGATCAATACAGACATGTTCATGCACACAAATGTTTGTAATGTGTGGGGATCGAACCCACGACCCTTGGCTCAGAAGGCAGAGGTCACTACCAATTGAGCCACCGAGCCAGTCAAAATAAATTAAGTTAGACGTTCATAACACTACAAAATATTATTATGTCCGTGTAGTTTGCACATTTAGTTCACTTGTCCGCGTTCTTTTAGCAGAGTTCCATTCAACGAGTTCTTTTGGCCGAATTCATTTGGCACGTGTCAATGGGCCGAATTCATTCGACAGAGTTCCATTCACTGAGTTCTTTTGGCCGAATGCACTTGGTCGCGTTCCATTGACCGAATTCACTTGACTGAGTTCCTCTTTGGCCGAATTATTTTGGCCAAATTCACTTGGCCGAGTTCACTTGGCCGAGTTCACTTGGCCGAGTTCACTTGGCCGAGTTCACTTGGCAGAGTTCAATTGGCAGAGTTCTTTTGGCCAATTTCACTTGGCCGAGTTCAATTGACAGAGTTCTTTTGGCCAATTTCACTTGGCCGAGTTCAATTGACAGAGTTCTTTTGTCCAAATTCTCTTGGGCGAGTCTCTTTGACAGAGTTCTTTTAGTCGACCAAAGGAACTCGACCAAAGGAACTCGACCAAAGGAACTCTGCCAAGTGAACTCGAAAGGTATCTTGGGTTGGATTCGTGGATCCTCAGACAGAGCGCTCGTAGCGGACCACCGTCGGGTTTAGTGGGTATTCTCCGCTAAATAGGAGTGTGCCCCACATAACTGAGGAGAGGTAGAGGTAGGGCATAGCGAATCTTCGCTCGAATTGAGCCGCCCGTCCGGGGAAGGACCTCCACCCTATAGAATACCGCAGTCAAATGACCTCTGGGTCGTGTTTCTGCCGGTGAGTAGGGTTTCCGGAGCTCGTGGGGGGGGTTAGGGTTGGGCCGGCATGGCGGTGGCAACTGACAAGTAACTGACCAGTTACTTGCCCGTTGTCACAGCGACTTGGGCTTCTCTTTCGCTTTCCATCAGGCGTAGGGAAGCCATTATGTCGAGCCACTATAAAAAAAAAAAAAAAAAAACCCAGGTGTCCCGTACCCAGGGCCCTTTTTTTTCGAGGAGATTCCCTTCGGACCATCACCGTCTGCCACGGGGAGGCAGTCGGTGGTGTGCTGTGCATGTTAGCAGCTAAACTCCCCGGTGTTCTCGCCAGCGTCGTAGTTCTGGAGGAGTCGGGATGCGCAACGCGATTCGACACGGTTCCTCCAGTATGTAGTACCCAGGGCCCTGGTGTATGCGTAAAGGCATTCCCTAAGTTAAAAAAAGGGTTCGTGGGTATGCCCTCCTGTTCTCCCGTCTCTCCGTTGGCGTGAAGGTTAATACATTCCTCTCAAAAAAAGTTGACTAATATGAAGTCGGGACCTCCCGCGTACCTGGTGCGAGGGGTGGCAGCCGGTGCCGGGCGGCTTGTTGATGAGCATGCTGTGTATGGCCACGATGTTCTCTCCGATGAGCGCAGCCACCACATCCAGCATAGCCGGGTACTCCATGTAGCCGGAGAACACGTCATCGTATAGTATGTCTTGTATCTGGAATATCCATACTAATATTATAAATGGGAAAGTAACGGCCGTATTCACAAACTTTACTATGCGTCGCGGGAACGCACAGGTACCCAAAAACGTATAGGATTTTGGGCACTGTGCGTCCGCGCGCTCGGTGGAGGAGGAGCTCGGTGGCGCCGCGGTCTTGTTCGCTTAACAATGATCGCAACGTTGTGCAACCATTGGCGCGGTCAATCCGTTGATGGGTGACCAAAATTTGACACCGATTTCCTCCGTGCTTCGGAAGGCACGTTAAGCTGTTGGTCCCGGGTGCTATCTTTACCAACTCAGATAGCAGTCGTTACATCATATCAGAGATGATGATAACTGACGCCTAAACTGGGTATGGGTATAGCTTACCCTAAGTGTTGCGGAGGTCTGATGGCAGTCGCTCTGTGTAAAAGCTTAGCCTCACCAAATCTCTCAGTTTGGGAAGCCGACCCTGAGACAATCGGGAAAAAGGCTAGGATGATGATGATTCCATTGCTCGCAATCTATCCATCTATAATAAGTAGGTACATAACTCACCTTTTCGACATAATCTTCCGGCTTGACCCCTTTATCGACCAGCTTCCTAATCTTCTGCACTGTCATGTTGCCTCGGGGAACAACTCCATTGCAGATTTGCTGGAACCTCTTTCTGAACGAGACAAACAGATTGAGAACGAGATTAGTACAGACATCTTCATGAACCTCTGGCCGTCTACTACTGGATTTTTAAGAGAGGTAGGGCATAGCGAATCTTCGCTCGAATCGAGCTGCCCGTCCGGGGAAGGACCTCCACCCTATAGAATACCGCAGCCAAATGACCTCCGGTTCGTGTTTCTGCCGGTAAGTAGGGTTTCTAGAGTTTGTGGGAGTATTGAAGTAAGTTTATTAGTTATCTAGTACCCATAGTACAAGCTTCTGCTTAGTTTGGTACTAGATGGCGCTGTGTTATTTATTTATTTCTCAGTATTAAAAAAGCTTACTTGTAACTATAAAGCGACGCGAAGTCCACGAGTTTCTTGATCACCAAGTATCCATTGTCCTCGTAAAAGTGTAGCTGTTCTTTGGACAATTTGTAACTAGACGGCTGATCAGCGAACACACTGTGGAAGGAAATAGGCACTTAGGGTGGTCCAGACTAAATTAAATGAAATGAAAATGAATTAATTCAGAGATTATCCACAATCTGGTAGGCAATTCTGGTAGACAAGCTCGATGGCTCATTTGGTAGTGCCCTCTGCCTTCTGGGCCAAGAGTTGTGAGTTCGATCCCCGCACAGTACAAACATTTGTGTGCATGAATTTGTCTGTTTGTATTGGTCTGGCTGTTTTCTATGTATAATTTGTATTTATTTACAAAAAATCTAATTAATCTAAGTAAGTTTATCAGTTGTCTAGTACCCATAGTACAAGCTTCGGCTTAGTTTGGGGCTAGATGGCGATGTGTGGCCCAGTGTGGCATGTCTTGGGATAATTACGTCTAATTGTTTTAAGTAAGATACATCTATAGTATGCATCCAAAAAGTCATTCAGTGCGATTCACGACACCGGTCTTCACTTTGAGATAGACTTACATATGTATTTTATTTTGATTTGAATTGCGGATGTCCATGGGCGGTGTTGACTGCGTACCATCAGGCATCACATTAGCTCGTCTGCAGCTTTATGCAAAAAAAAACTCAAGACTTACCTCTTAGGTATAACTTTGAAACTATCTGGACCCAAAGAATACATTTTGGTGGGGTTGGCAGCAATCAATTTTGGACTTCTTCACAACTGATCTGTAACATGAGAAAATTTATTTTATGGATAAATACTGACCTCCTTTTGTGATGTAGGCAAGCAAATTATTTATTTAATTATCGTCTAATTTTATTTGTATTGTTCGTATTTACTTATAATATTATAATGTGTCATATTATATAACTTTCCTAATTAAAATTAAACAATGTACTTTACTGTTAATTAAAATTCCTGTATGTACATTATATTGTAAAAAGTATTCTTAACTTTTAGGTGTTTAGACCAAACAGGATTTGAACTATTATCATGTAAACATTTATCTAAAAATTTTAAAATAACAAAGATAATAATTAAATAATCATTGTTATCTGTAATGTTTTTAAACAACAAAAAAATAGCATAGATGACGGTATTGTACTAGTTGTAGTATCTTTAGGTCATAAGACTGAATCTATTTAAAATCCAATTCAATTGTAATAACTGTGTGTCTGGAAATCTCAGTTTTAGTAGATTAAAGGACACCGGATAATGTACTATTCTTTAATAGTAGCCTGCTATCACATGACGGATGCGAAAGAGAAGTCAAAGTGAACCTTGGCAATGGATGAGTAACATATAAAATAGCTAATTAAAGTAAAATTATTCAAATCAGTCAGTGAAATGATATTTTCTGTGTTCCAGGTTTAATGACAACCAATCAAGTTGCTGGATGAGGGAAGCCCGGGTTAGAGAAATGTGGTGCAAATTGAAGGGGGCCTACATTCAGCAGTGGACGGACCAAGGCTGTTGATTGATTGAACTTCTAAGTTCTATTTTCCGATGTATAATAAATATTTGACAAAAGCAATAATACAATCAGGTGTTTTAGTATTTCTAGTTTCCTTGGACACCAGGGAATCTTCCCGAAGTTGTATACTGATACTACTTGACTGGCTCGATGACTCATTTGGTAGTGACCTCTGCCCTCTAAGCCAAGGGTTGTAGGTTTGATGCCCACACAGTACAAACATTTGTGTTCATGAACATGTCTGTTTGTATTGGTCTGGGTGTTTTCTATGTATAAATGTATTTATTTACAAAAAAAAATGTATCTAAGTTTACCAGTTGTTTAGTACCCATAGGTAGTACAAGCTTCAGCTTAGTTTGGGGCTAGGTGGCGCTGTGTGGCCCAGTGTGGCATGTCTTGGGTTATTTATTATTTACAAAATTCAAACTTATCATTCAAAATTATTGTCACTGGACAGTACTTGTCATTTTACTGGGCCTCTTCAGTTGTTCGCCACTTGAGGCAAACATCTGGAGGATATACCCATAATCGCCACACTGGGCAGGCGGGTTGGCGATCGCAGGGCGTAGCTTCTCGCTCCAGTGACGCTGCTGCCCGTCATCGGTCTGTGGTATTTAGCTACGCCTTCAATTTGTGATGGTTTTACCGCCACCAGTCGGTTGCTAGCGCCGCATTTGCTATTCAGCAGGATGCATCACGGGCAGGTGAGGTTGACTTGGAGCGAAATGATGATAGACCGCTCCCGTAAGGGAGGGATGTAAATCCCTGGAGATGGAGAAGCCTATGTCCAGCAGTGGACTGCAATAGGCTGATGATGATGTCATTTTACTGACTAAAATAATAATTCAACTTTAGATAATTTTTAATGGTAGATAACTCTACCATTCGGTAATCACATCTTAGACCTGAAAAGTCAGGTGTTACAATGGGCACCAGCCAGGCAAACCCTACATACATAACGTCACGCCTTTCTCCCAGAAGGGTAGGCAGACACATCCTTCCATTTGCTATGATCCTGGCCCACAACTTTTGCTTCGTCCACATTCATTAATCTCTTCATACATGCTTGTCGGTTTATATAGGGTACTTAATATTTTACTTTTACCTTTTTAGGCAAACCCTACCACTGGCTAAGGAGTATTATATTCACACTTACGCTTTTACGAAAGTAAAAGTACTAAACTTATACTTTTACGAAAGTTTACAATTTTTTGTGCAAAATTTCTAATCGCCATGCACTCCATTTAAGACACTCTAACGCTGGTTTCAATCCGACAATGTAAATATAATATGTACACGTAATATGTTTAAGAATATAGTACCTACCTACCTAGAATCTTAAAATTAAATAATTACAAAACTATATGACTTACCAAAGGTAAGGTTACACATCCAATAGCCAAAAAGAATAGTTGAAAAACAATTAGATATGCAAAATGTTACGATAAAGTAGATAATAAATTATGCAAAACTAATTAGTAAGATCAGTATTGAGTTTACGATAAAGTTTCATCAAAACATAAATAACAAATAAAAATATGGGTTATAATTTCGATGGTACCTTGCACATCAGAGTACATAATTCAAAGTATTTAATATTATCAATAGAATGTTATAGACTGCACAACAAGTTCCGAAAAGAAAAAGTTTTCATGTTTTCTGAGTTAATTTTATTTTCTCGAATTCTCGACTTTGTTTTGACTTTTGACTTTGACAGTTTATAGGATACTTTTTTTATTTTAACTTTTAAATATTGCTCTGAGATCAACGCTGTTTTAAGCCAGATGTTTGCTCTGTACGTTATCAATGGCGTTGTAAATGTTGTAATATTTCATTTGTTTATTTATTTAGTCTGTTGCATGGAAGTACGTAGTACTTAATACTTCCATGGTCTGTTGATAACGTAGTTGAAATTGGAACTTGGGGTATTATCAGACCAATCGATGGTACTGGAAGTAAGTAAGACAGATTTTAATATCACACTGACGTTTATTTATAGTAAAATTTTACAATTTCTTTAATAATTTCTCATGGTTGACGAATAAGTAGGTACATTATTCCGTAACTGAGGTTTTATCTTTTATTTCTAAGATCTTCATTTTCGGCGTCCAGTATTCCTGCAACCAATTTTCCTTTTATTAATACCGGGAACTATTAAACGTATCAAAGCCTCACCATAGGGAAGTTCATATTATATTATGGTATTTTGTCAATACATTGATTTGATCAGTAAGTGCAAAAATTTAGTAGCCTTGCAATAGGGATTATATGTGCATCGGGGCGTACAGACAGGGAAAATCCTAGATAACATTGTAATTGAGAGAGAGGGGGAGGGGAGGGCAGCTGTCCTTGCTTGTTCGCTACGCCAATTACGATCTAACGGCGAATTTATAAAACCACTTAGTTCTGTGACCATAATCACGAAGGCGGGAACCAAAAACAGACAATAGTGGCGCGCACAAAGAGGTTTAGTTCCTCGTTCCCGCCCCATACCATTAAGTCATGGAATGCCCTTCCAGCTCATGTGTTTCCTTCCTCTTAGGTACAACACTGGGTTAGGCGGGGTCGGCGGCGACCTAACATTTGGACCTCACCACCGCTTACCATAATGTGGAGTCATGTTATCATTATAAAAAAAAGTTGCCTTTGCTATAACTAAAACTTCTTACCGGCTTATATCATTATCAGGCAATTGAAGGCGTAGCTGAATACCAAAGACAGATGACGGGCAGCAGCGTCACTGGAGCGAGAAGCTACGCCCTGCGATCGCCAACCCGGGCGATATCCTCCAGGCATTTGCCCTACGTGGCGAACAACTGGAGAGGCCTACGTCCAGCAGTGGACTGCAATAAGCTGATGATGATGATGAATTTTCTCATGTTACGTGCAGTCGTACCTCATAAGTTCCCTGGTATCCCTTCCTCTTTATTTCCTTCTCAAATGCAGCTCTCAAAGTCCCACGTACGGTCCCGGACACGTCCGCATATTTGCACAAATTGGATCCGAACATAGACATGATTGCCTTACGGGGTTTCTGAAAATTAGGAACGTTAGACGTTGAAAACTGATGTTACCGATTATGTCACCGTAAAATTGTAAATACCTAACGTTAGATTATGATCTATCTCGCGAGATTGTAAATTGTCGAAATATTGTGAACTGTAAAATAATGCTTACATTTTAAGTATTATTCGGCCACAGACTATAATCGATGTGAAATTCATAAAAAAATTAAAATCTGTTACGCGTTAAATTATCACCAGTTCCACTTTGATCGATCAAAATCCACCGAAAAATAATAGTTAATGATAGTTAAAATATAAGAATGATGTTACAGTTAACAATCTTTCCATCTTGCAAGATGGATTATAATCTCGTTAGATTATATTTTGCGAGATTGTAATCTGTCTTTTTTAAGCAAAAAGGGGTATTTTCGTAGTAGTGTTCTTGGGGTTCATAATAACCGGCGACGAAAAAGGACACTTTTTCGTCGCCGGTCCTTTCGACATTCCTGTACTTACAATTTCACGGTGACATATACCGTAAAATTGCGGAGAAACGCCGAGCATAGCCCTTTCCATAGCTCGATATTTGAAATGTACCTCAGTGTTATTAGGCAAGGATCCGTGCACCAATAGAGCGTGGAAGAACACCACATCCCCAGGGTCTGCGGACAGATTGACCCGCTTTTCAGGCGGAGCTATCTTGTCCAGGTCTTTTATCACGTAGAATAACTTGTTCACGTAGTCCTGAAAGTGTAAAATTTTTATTATTCCTACACTATAATAATGTCTAAGTCACCGTAAAATTGTAAATGCCGTTACTAAAATGCATACGTTAAATAGTACATTTCAACTGGCGTTTATTATTTTCCGAAAGTAATCAACTTGCTAGGAAATTGATCCATTTACGAGTTTTGTTATTTTCCGGTGACATTTACAATGGGCCTGTTTCCGTAAAAAAATGTAATTAGTCCGTCTTTTAGATTGTTCAAAAATAAAAGACACGTATTTTTTCATTTGTAAATTAGACCAAAAATTACAAAGATATAGCCCGTTAAAATTACGCGTGACGTCACAGAGTGGGAGTTTTTTCGCCACTAAGTAACGTCAAAGACCCCCACTCCTAAATTTTGATGCCTTGTATCTTTTTTGTTTAAATGAAAAAAGGAAAAAAAAAGTGTCTAATATATTTTTATAATCTAAAATGCGGACTAAACATAATGTAATTATTTTGACCCTGGAAACATCCCCATTTCACGGTGACATTATAGATACTTACGTTCATATCTTCATGTTCATGTACTTGTTTCTGTTTGTGAGAACCTGGCACCACGAAGAGGCAGCCATTGTTCTCGTCAGCTGCGTCAATGGCCGTCCACGTGGACCAGACGTGCTCCACAGGGGAGAATGGGAGGAAGTAAATGTCCTGGGAAACCACGAATTGAGTATATTACAAAATAAACGGTACTTTTTAATGCGACAGGCGGCAGGCGAGCTGATGGCAAGCAGTTGTAGCGACACGTAGCGACACCTATCTCCACACCGCTACAACAACCTCCACGTCGCTAGAATATGAAAGTTCCGCCAGCTAACAACAGATGGCGATTTGAAATCAAAAAAAATGTATGGAAGACCTACAACTCACATACGAAGTTTTCATCACGACTCGCTAAATATACGAAAAACCAAGATGGTCCATCGGACCGCGGTCCCCGAGCACGATCACCTAGCTCGGCGGAAGTACTTCCACTTTTCATAGGGACAAGTCTGTTCCTACACAGTCAACACCGCCCATGGACACCCTAGAAAACCATGACCTTTTTTTATAGTAGCTCGACATAATGGCTTCCCTACGCCTGATGGAAAGCCAAAGAGAAGCCCAAGTCGCTGTGACAACTGGCAAGTAACTGGTTAGTTACCTACTGTCAGTTGCCACTGCCATGCCGGCCCATCCCTAGCCCCCCACGAGCACCGGAGACCCTACTCACCAGCAAAAACACGACCCGTAGGTCATTTGGCTGCGGTATTCTATAGGGTGGAGGTCCTTCCCCGGACGGGCAACTCAATACGAGCGAAGATTCGCTATGCCCTACCTCTCTTAAAGCTTAGTATATTACCAAAACCACCGCGCCTATCACCCTGAAGACCCACTGAAATGCCGTTTCACTCCCTGTCTAAAGAACCCAGGATTGTAAGCGGAAGGAAACACATGAGCTGGAAGGGCATTCCCTGACTTAATGGCACGGGGCAGGAACGAGGAACTAAACTTCTTAATGCGCGCTACTATTGTCTGTATTGTATGCGGATGACAACGCTGTCGAGCACGTGTTGTTCGGGAGATGAAAAAAGAGGATGGGATTAGTTGGAATAACTCTTCGGATCTTTCCCCATTGTAGATAGTAGACGGTAGAGAACACTAAGAGTGGCAATTTATCTACGTAGTTGAAGAGGTTTAGGGTCTTAGTCACCTCTTGATTCCCAACAATGCGGATAACAAATTTTAAGAGAGGTAGGGCATAGCGAATCTTCGCTCGAATTGAGCTGTCCGGGGAAGGACCTCCACCCTATAGAATACCGCAGCCAAATGACCTCCGGGTCGTGTTTCTGCTGTTGAGTAGGGTCTCCGGAGCTCGTGGGGGGTTAGGGTTGGGCCGGCATGGCAGTGGCAACTGACAGGCCAGTTACTTGCCAGTTGTCACAGTGACTTGGGCTTCTCTTTCGCTTTCCATCAGGCGTGGGGAAGCCATTATGTCGAGCTAAAAAGAAAAATGTACTAACCTGGTGGGGAGGATGCCACGGAGTCCCAGCTGGCTTGTTGATGAACATGCTGTTCAGGACACACATCTCGTCTCCGATGAGCTGCGAGAGGACATCCAAAAGGCGGGGATGCTCTGAGTACTGCATGAACACTTCATCATGGGCAAGGTAGTTGATCTGATGGAAAAGAAATTGGATTTTTATGGAAGGAAAACTGCTAAGCGTCTTCTCTTCTAAAGCCCTCAAAGACTAAGGTCTAAAACTGGCTGCCAGCTATGATCTATGGCCGATGAATAGCCGAGAAGTGGTATTTTAGTGCAGCAGCGTCGCCAACCCGCCTGCCCAGCTTGGCAATAATGGTAAAACTCCAAGTGTTTGCCCAAAGTTATCTATATTTTTTCTATTTATTGTTTTGTTAGTTTCTGTTACTTGTACTAAAATATTGTAATTTTTTCTAATTAGTTCTTTAATTTGTGATTTGTGTGCGCCAAATAAACTGTTTTTCTTTCTTTCTTACAAAGTGGTGAACAACTGGAAAGGCCCAACTAAGTAGACTGCGAAAGACTGATGATCCATATTAAATTTTTAATAATGGCATTTAATGGCCTAGCAGATAATTAGAATCCTATCTGATAATTCAACTGACCTTATTCACGTAATCCTCGGGATTATTGCTCATCTTCTTGATTCTTTTATCTTCGATTATACCAAATTCAGCGGCTGGCACTTCCTTTCTAGCCATTTGAAGAAACCGCTGCCTGAAACCAAAAGGAAAATTTTAATTTTCAACGTTCTGTACCTCAATAGAAATTTATCTTCATAATAGAAGCCGCAGTTAAATACCACAGACCGATGACGGGCAGCAGCGTCACCGAAACGAGTAGCTACGCCCCGCGATCGCCAACCCGTCTGCCCAGCGTGGCGATTATGGGTATAACCTCCAGATATTTGTCCTAAGTGGCGAGCAACTGGAGAGGCATATGTCCAGCAGTGGACTGCAATAGACTGATGATTGGACCTTACCTTACATTATTCAGTGTGGCCTTGTCTATAAGACCCTTTATGACGAGGTATCCATTCTCTTCATAGAACTTCTTCTCTTCTTCCGACAGTTTGTAGGTAGACGACTGAGACCTAAACAGTTGCAAAGGGTCGATATAATTAAGCTTGTATTTTTTTTGTAATAACAGCATTCAGGATGACCTCACTCCACCTTTTTTTTATAGTAGCTCGACATAATGGCTTCCCTACGCCCGATGGAAAGCGAAAGAGAAGCCCAAGTCGCCGTGACAACTGGCAAGTAACTAGTTAGTTACCTGTCAGTTGCCACTGCCATGCCGGCCTAACCTAACCCCTCACGAGCTCCGGAGACCCTACTCACCAGCAGAAACACGACCCGGAGTTCATTTGGCTGCGGTATTCTCTTCCTCTGTCATAAAAAAAAACTATCAGCGTGCGCCGGCTTGGCACCTTAGATGAAACACCCTGTATACGATAAACCAAGATGGTCCATCGGATCGCGGTCCCCGATCGTAGTAGCGGCGGGAGTAGGTAGGTACATCCACTTTTCGTAAGCGTATATTGAGTACCTACTTACATGAAGAAATTAAACTTACAAAGACATATTAACGATATTGTTATACTCACTTAGGAATGTCCATGATAGTTACACAAAGCTTTTTATCTGCCTAATAGGTACGAGTAAAATATCTTCTGATTACGAAGATACCTAGTTCAGCAATTTGAATAATCATACAATAGTGTATGTATTTATACTTATAATATAATATAACAATGTACCAAGGTGTGTGAACATGGTAGAGGAAAAGCTATTTGTCACAATTAATATAAATGCAGTATAGATACTTTAAAAAAACCAAACAAATCACAGTAAAATTGTAGGTATGTAAATACCGATAGATCATAGATCTATCTCGAGAAATTATTATTTAAAAGAGGTAGGGCATAGCGAATCTTCGCCTGAATTGAGCTGCCCGTCCGAGGAATGAACACCCTATAGAATACCGCAGCCAAATGACCTCCGGGTCATGTTCCTGTCGGTGAGAGGGTTTCCGGAGCTCGTGGGGGGTTGGGGTTGGGCCGGCATGGCGGTGGCAACTGATTGTAACTGTACGGGCAGGTAACTGACCAGTTACTTGCCCGCTGTCACAACGACTTGGGCTTCTCTTTCGCTTTCCATCAGGCGTAGGGAAGACATTATGTCGAGCTACTAGAAAAAAAATAATTAAAAACTGTCGAAAGATTGTGAACTGTAATAGGTAACATAATGTTTAGTGCGATGCAGGTACGTGCTTTTGTCTCTTAATTAGGGTACATCACACGCGGTTAGGAATTTATGCACTCGGACATCAAACATTATCTACGCCATTTTCGTATGAAATGCTCGCAAATTCCATGAAATGGTCGAATTTCCACGAAATTCTCGAGCATTTCATGTTAGTGTCTGTCTGTCTGTATGTTTGTCTTTCTTTCGATATTGTATGACTTGATTTCGCAATACGGAGTGACGAATTTACGTGATTTTTTAAGTGGAGATAGTTGAAGGGATGGAGAGTAACATGCCCCTTTCTAGCCCCCCACTTCTCTAAAATGGGGGGTGGAAGTTTGTATGCAGCATTCACCCCGAATTTACCGCGAGCGAAGCCGCGGGCAAAAGCTAGTTAGATTATAAGGCTTAGTCAACGCGGTGGCAGGATGCACCACGGACAGGTGAGGTTGGCTTGAACCTAAAAGACAATTGGCCGCTTCCTTACATCCCTGATTCCCTGTATTCCCTCCTATTCTGGGAGGTGAGTTCCACACACTAGGCCGTCTCCCCCCAAGGCGTGAAAGTGCCTAATGCATTCCCCTCTAGAAAAAAGAATTTAAAATTCTCCAAATCTCCTCAAAATGTGCAGGTTTCCTCACGATATTTAACATCTCGATAGACCTATACTGGTGATATTTAACAACATCAACATGATGTTTATGTAGATAGAACACACATTTTCCTGTCACGACGGAAGTCACCGTAGAAGTTAGGTACCGATCAGAAGGGTCGTTGTAGGCCAAACAATTTGACAAATCACGTGTCTGGATTATTGTTATAATGTCCATTGCCTTTAGTTGTACTGACTTCGACTTTGAACGTTTTAGGTAAGCACGTGGCTGGGTAAGCACCTACCACCAAAAACGAAAACGATCGTTCGTTGAACGGATCGCGTAATTCTGCAAAATAAATCTCTCCTATTTGTCCCTCTCTCTCCTATATGAATTAAATTAATTAAAATCGACATTGACGAATTTTAGTTCGTATATTCGAACACGGGGGGGGACAAATGGGCGGGATTTATGGTACCAAAGTACGCGATCCGTTCAACGAACGATCGTTTTCGATTTTTGTGGTAGTGCCCCTAGATCTTTAACGGCCGTATTCTCAAACGTTACTGTAATCTGTGTGTTAATGCGACGCGCGGACGCACAGTGCTCAAAATCCTATAGATTTTTAGGGTTCCGTAGCCGAATGGCAAAAAATGAAACCCTTTTGTAGATTTGTCATATCTGTCCGTTTGTCTGTCCGTATGTCACAGACACTTTTTTCTGAAACTATAAGAGTTATATTCACAGTATAACTCTTGTACTCGGTAAGTAGATAGGTAGTAGTAGTTTTTGATATGCCAAAAATATGCAATTCCATTGCTATAAGAAAAAATAATATGCTAAACAGGAAGAAAATATACCAAATTTAGCACTAAATATGCTAATGTGGCAACACTGGCGCCTCTACCGGTAGTCAATGAAACAATTCCACGATATGATCGATTGAGATTGATCGTTTCATGAAATAGCAGTGCGTCTAGCTGACCCTATCGTTAGATTATAATCCATCTTGCGAGATTGTGAACCGTAACGAGTGTGAACAATTTAGGGGCAGCGAAGACTACAGACTATCCGTGACGCACTTTTTTGCAATTATATGCAGTAACGCACACGACGCGCAAAAATCTGTCGCGGATATTTCACAGACTCAACGCACACGACGCACATCTTCGATCATTCTGTCGGCAGACCTAGACGCTCTTTTTAAATGTCTCAGACGCAGACTCTATCGCACAAAAAGTGTGCAGTCTGCGCTGCACCTTTTAACATACCATTTTTGGGTAGATTTTCATCGATCAGAGTGGAACTGTTGATAATTTAAAGCGTGATAAAGACGTAAGAATTTCACTTCGATTGATTACCTTTACCATCTACCGAAAAATAATATGTACTTAGTTAAAATGTCAGCATTATTTACTTATTAATCTGTGGCATTATGTTACAGTTCACAATCTTGACATAGTGCCGCCATTCTTGTCAGACACAACGAGGCCAGGCATCATATTCATAAATACCTAACTACTTATTTGTTTTTATTAGTTACACTTTTATTTACCTTACTAGTAATACGTCGTGCCAGCGACGTCGCATGCGTGGATGCGTTTCGAAAATATAGGATTTATGGTGCCTACATTTTAAGTTAGACGTCAAGCAATACATCGGTGAAAACCGCATTCAATTCCATGCAGTAGTTTTCGCGTGATGCGCGATGAAACATACAGATAAAAAATTCTCCCGTTTTCCTAATACTTCCCCTCACTGCTCTGCTCCTATTGATTGTAGCGTGATGAACATTTTACTATAACCTGCCTGCCCAGGAGTATGAAGAATAATTGTACCAAGTTTCGTTAAAATCCGTGAAGTAGTTTTGTTTCTATAACGAATATACAGACAACAGACAAAAATTTTACCGATTGCATTTTCGGCATCCCTGATAGTTATTTTAAAAACATCTCTACAGAGAGGTCTCTCTACAAATTTATTATAAGTAGGTATAGATTGCAGTCTGTGTCCTAGAATAATAAGGCATCCATGATTACAGTTAGGTAAATAAAACAAAAGATAGGTACAACACAATCATTCTTTATTTTAATAATGTCTGTTATCCAATCCTTTTTCTGACGTACCTATACACTTATAATTCTATTCAATATCTAGGCTTACAAGCAAAGAGACACATTTTCATTTGGTTAAAATAATAGAGGTTACCTGGAAACTTAGAATAATAACACAAAGTATTCCGGGAGTTCTTGCGGGACTTTGACGCTCGCGCAGCCATATTGGAAAAATGGCGCCTTAAAGCAGTTTTTTATTATAACCTTTCCGACGAGACGGGTCGTAGAAGACAAATGGGAATATCGGGAAACGGGAGTAGGTACCTATCTTGGATATTATTGTATCTGGGCTATAAACGATTTAAATAAATCCAAAAAAGGCATTATTACTATTCCTATAGAATCTAGACTATATAATCAGTTCTACACAACTTTACCCCTCTCTTCAGCATATACCAATCCTCTACCTGAAGGTTGTCTGGAAGAGATCCCTTTCGACGACAGGACCACCTACTCTATTGTATTCTCTATTGTACTTCTGTACCACCATTGTATTAGGTTCTACTATCTGAGCCAGCGGCGTCGCATGCGTGGATATCGGGTTTCAAAAATACCGGACTTTTATAGTATGGTGCCTAAATTTTAAGCTAGACCTCTAGCAATACATTGGTCAAAATCGCATTCAATTTCATACAGTAGTTTACGCGTGATGCGCGATCAAACATACAGATAAATAAATTCAAACATACAGATTTCTCCCGTTTTCCCAACACTTTCCTTTACCTACTGCTCTGCTCCTATTGATTGTAGCATGATGAAAAGTATACTATAACCTGCCCAAGAGTATGAGGAATAATTGTACCAAGATTCGTTAGGTCTCTAGACACGTAGGTGGGATCTATCTATCTAGACACTTAGGATCGTATCAACAAAGTTCCATAGAAATAACGATGCACTCTCGTTACTAAGAAATTTTTTTCTGAAAGTAAGTATTCTGAATTTTTTTAACCAAATTACCCAAATGATTCCTTATATGAACCAAATTATTCCTTAACTGTGGTCTTAGGTTTTGTTTTAATAGGCTTCAGTCTAGACATCCAGTAATCCTGAAACAAATATGAGCTTTATCTATTGTAACATGTGCTATTGATAATTATCAGCTAAAATACAGGTAACACGAAACAAAACCATCATTCTTAGCCATAACATAACTCCGATTTTTGTGCTTATTTTTAGTTGGCAGTCAGTCATCAGCTCACAGTTCACTGCTGGACAACGGCCTTGCCAGTTATTCGGCACAGAGCAAACATCTGGAGGATATACCCATAATCGCCACGCTGGGCAGGCGGGTTGGCGATCGCAGGGCGTCGCTTCTCGCTCCGGTGACGCTGCTGCCCGTCATCGTTCTGTGGTATTTAGCTACGCCTTTAATTGTGATGGTTATACCGCCACCAGTCGGTTGCCAGCGCCTCATTTGTTATTCGGCAGGATACACCACGGGCGGGTGAGGATGGCTTGGAGCGAAATGATAATACCTACTTACCTCATATGTTCCCTGGAAGCCCCTCCTCTTAAGCTCCTCTTCCACTCCCACTTTGAACGGTTCCTGCACTGTCCCGGTCACGTCGAAATATTTACAGGAACTGGACCCATAGATGCAAGTAACTAATTGCTTTACGGTGTTTCTGAAAATTTGCATCATTTAATTAAATACTCGACTGATAGACTGAATTTATGAAACAAAAATTGTTTTATGTTTCTAAAAAATCCCGCCTAGATGCATGTCCAAAGTACTGCAGAATGCGCGACTGTACTACGGCAGACAAACGTTGTCATCATCATCCTAGCCTTTTTCCCGATTGTCTCAGGGTCGGCTTCCCAAACTGAGAGATTTGGCGAGGGCTAAGCTTTTACACAGAGCGACTGCCATCAGACCTCCGCAACACTTAGGGTAAGCTATAACATAAGCTATAAGCAGACAAACGTTGTGTGATGCCCAATTCTCGTTAGTGCGGAACTCCGATGATGGGATACACCTTTTATATAATACTAGCTGTGCTCGCGACTTCGTCCGCGTGGAATAGTTATTTTTCCCCCGTTTTTTTTTACATTTTCCATTATTTCTATGCTCCTTATAGTTGCAGCGTGATGTTATATAGCCTAAAGCCTTCCTCGATAAATGGTCTATTCAACACAAAAAGAATTTTTCAATTCAGACCAGTAGTTCCTGAGATTAGCGCGTTCAAACAAACAAACAAGCTCTTCAGCTTTATAATATTAGTTAAGACTAAGTACCTCAGAGTTATTAGGCCAGGAGCCATGCACCATGAGTGCGTGGAAGATGACTGTGTCCCCGGGCTCGACGGGGACGCTGACCCGTCTGTCAACCGCCGCTAGCTCCTCCGAGTCTTTCACCACGAAGAATAAGTCGTTTACGTAGCCCTGGAAGCAAAACACATCACGCTTGACTTTGATGCCAACCCGCCTGCCTAGCGTCGCGATTATACTAAGGTAAACATCGTGTATGGGATGTAAGGGAGCGGCCTATCACCTTTTCGCTCCAAGCCATCCTCACCTGCCCGTGGTGCATCCTGCCGAACAACAAACGAGGCTCTGGCAAACCGACTGGTGGCGGTAAAAACCACCACGATAGAAGGCGTAGCTAAATACTGCAGGCCGATGACGGGCAGCAGCGTCACCGGAGCAAGAAGCTACGCCCTGCGATCGCCAACCCGCCTTCCCAGCGTGGCGATTACGGGTATATGCTCCAGAAGTTTGCCCTAAGTGGCGAACAACTGGAGAGGCCTATGTCCAGCGGTGGACTGCAAAGGCTGATGATGATGATGATACATCGTGTGGTATGTTAGGGATATAAGGAGAGACAGCCAAGACGCTGATTTTCAGTGGAACCGGCAAGAGGGAATAACTTATTTCATCATCAGCCTATTGCAGTCCACTGCTATCCAGTTGTTTGCCACTTAAAGCAAACATCTGGAGGATATATCCATAATCGCCACGCAGGGCAGGCGGGTTGGCGATCGCAGGGCGTAGCTTCTCGCTCCGGTGACGCTGCTGCCCGTTATCAGTCTGTGGTATTTAGCCTTCAATTGTGATGGTTATACCGCCACCAGTCGGTTGCCAGCGCCTCGTTTGTTATTCGGCGGGATGCACCACGGGCAGGTGAGGTTGGCTTTTAGCGGTAAGACGATATGTCGCTCTCTTACGTCCTATTTATCTCTTACGTCCCATTTATCTTGTAGCGACACGTAGCGACACCTATCTCCACATCGCTACAATATGCAATACACGTCGCTACAAAATGCAATACAAAATCAATATACGCTAGTTCCGCCAGCTAACAACAGATGGCGATGTGAAATCCGGGGCTATAGAGAATGAAATCGCTCCATACAACTTGTATGGAAGACGTACAACTCACATACGAAGTTTTCGTCACGACTCGCTATTTATACGAAAAACCAAGATGGTCCATCGGACCGCGGTCCCCGAGCACGATCACCTAGCGCGGCGGAAGTACTTCCACTTTTCGTAGGGACAAGTCTGTTCCTACAATCTCTTACGTCCCATTTATTCTACTGTCTTCATAGACACCTCACCGCTTCTACTCACCTCGACCGGCACCTCTTCATGTATCTTGGACTTATGGGAGCCGGGCATCACGAAGAGGCAGCCGTTCTCTTCGGTGGCGGGGTCGATCGCTGTCCACGTGGTCAGGATGCGCTCCAGCGGCTTGAACGGCATGTGGTACACATCCTGAGCAGGAACAGCATGGAGTATGTTAACGGTTGTAATAGATCTAAGAGATACCTCTCTCATAGCGAATCTTCGCTCGAATTGAGCCACCCGTCCGGGGAAGGACCTCCACCCTATAGTTTACCGCAGTCAAATGACCTGTGGGTCGTGTTTCTGCCGGTGAGTAGGGTTTCCGGAGCTCGTGGGGGGTTAGAGTTGGGCCGGCATGGCGGTGGCAACTGACAGGTAACTGACCAGTTACTTGCCCGTTGTCACAGCGACTTGGGCTTCTCTTTCGCTTTCCATCAGGCGTAGGGAAGCGATTATGTCAAGCCACTATAAAAAAAAGAGATCTTGTAGCGACACCTATCTCCACACCGCTACAACTATCTCCACATCGCTACAATATGCAATCAGTAGTTCGGCCAGCTAACAACAGATGGCGACGTAAAATCCGCGGCCATACAAAATGAAATCGCTCCATACAACTTCTATGGGAGACCTACAATGCGCATACGAAGTTTTCATCACGACTCGCTATATATACGAAAAAGGAAAATGGTCCATCGGACCGCGGTCCCCGAGCACGATCACCTAGCTCGGCGGAAGTGCTTCCACTTTTCGTAGGGACAAGTCTGTACGTACAATCTCATAAATGGACAAACGAACAAGATCTTAGAACTTCCAAATGTGGATGTACCTTCATACCTAAATAATTATTGGGTGGATTATAGCTACATATAAGCAATCACAGAAAGCAGACTTGTCCACCTTTTTGGCAGTGTGAATCCTTCGGTCACATTGCCAGTGTGGATATAATCTGGAACAGTTAATCATCATCATCAGCTTATCGCAGTCCACTGCTGGACTAGGCATCTCCAGTTGTTTCCCATTTTGGGCAATGTCTGTTTGTATTGGTCTGGGTGTTTTCTATGTATAATATGTATTTATTTACAAAAAAAAAATATCTAAGCAAGTTTATCAGTTGTCTAGTACCCATAGTACAAGCTTTGGCTTAGGTTGGGGCTAGATGGCGCTGTGTGGCCCAGCGTGGCATGTCTTGGGTTATTTATTTATTTATTTGGAGTCTGTACCAATAATAATAGCCATACTCTGGGCAGGTTTAAGAGAGGTAGGGCATAGCGAATCTTCGCTCGAATTGAGCCGCCCGTCCGGGGTAGGACCTCCACCCTATAGAATACCGCAGTCAAATGACCTCTGGGTCGTGTTTCTGCCGGTGAGTAGGGTTTCCGGAGCTCGTGGGGGGTTAGGGTTGGGCCGGCATGGCGGTGGCAACTGACAGGTAACTGACCAGTTACTTGCCCGTTGTCACAGCGACTTGGGCTTCTCTTTCGCTTTCCATCAGGTGTAGGGAAGCCATTATGTCGAGCCACTATAAAAAAAAAAAAAAAAAAAAAAAGGTGGGTTGGCGGAAGGGCGTAGCTCCCGTTCCGGTGGACTGTACCTGGTGCGGGGGATGCCACGGTGTCCCCGGCGGCTTGTTGATGAACATGCTGTTGATGATGCTCTTCTGCTCGCCGATGAGCTGCGAGAGCACGTCCATCAGCCGAGGGTGCTCCGTGTACTTCATAAAGACTTCATCGTGGTTCAGATGGTTGATCTGACGGCAAAGAAGTTGTTAGTAGCCAGCGTAGATCGCCGAACACCTGTGAATTGAATCCGGACTCGCTTCGCTTCAGGTATTTCGGGTTACATTATTCATAGGATGAAGGATATGTCACCGGAAAATAATGAGCCTCGTAAATTGATCAATTTCCTAGATAGTTGATTAACTTCCGGAAAATAATAAACGGCAGTTGAAATGTATCATTTAACGTATGTATTTTAGTAAATTGATCAATTTACGGGGTCTTGCCGTTAAATCATCCGATGAAGGTGAGGTGAACGTGGCGTGGCTCACGTGGTGTTATCTCGTCAACCAATTAGGGAACAGTGTATTAAGTTACGGGTAATAGTGCACCGTTAAATAGTACATTGAGCAACGATTGGCCCATCCGAGGACGATTTTACTTGTGTCAAAATCGTAAATTATTAATTTACTGCCAGTCTACCGTAAGTTGATCAATTAACTGAAATCCATTGCATTAAATAATACATTTCAACTAGCGTTTGTTATATTCCGAAAGTTAGTCAACTACCTAGGAAATTGATCAACTTACGATTCTTGCTATTTTCCGGTGACAGATATATTATACTCGTGCTTTTTTAAACGTGGTTTAGCGGTAGGCAGCGGCATGGCGTGTCCTGGCATTGTGCATGTCCATGGGCGGCGGTTACTGTTTAACATCAGACTGGCCGCTTGCTTGTCTGCCACCAAAAGCAATAAAAAAGAATCTCTTCGCTGAAGCTCGGTCTGGCTGGGTGTTAGGGCAAACATCTGAAAGATATACTGGACTGGCTCGGTGGCTCAATTGGTAGTAACCCCTGCCTTCTGAACCAAGGGTCGTGGGTTCGATTCCCACCCGGGACAAACATTCGTGTGATTAACACTTGTCTTTGTTCCGTGTCTGGGTGTTTATATTTGTATTTAAGTATTTATTTGTGGTACCTTCGTTGTTCTGATACCCATAACACAAGTGCTTAAGCTACTTACTTTGAAATTAGAGCAATGTATGTGATGTTGTCTGATATTTATTTATTTATATATCCATAATCGCCTCGCTGGGCAGGCGGGTTGGCGATCGCAGGGCGTAGCTTTTCGCTTCGGTGACGCTGCTGCCCGTCATCGGTCTTTAGTATTTAGCTAATCCTTCAATTGTGATGGTTATACCGCCACCAGTCGGTTGCCAGCGCCTCGTTTGTTATTCGGCAGGATGCTACGGGCAGATGAGGTTGGCTTGGAGCGAAAGATTAGCTCCAACTAACCTTGTTAACGTAATCTTCAGGGTTATTGGTCTTCTTCTTGAACTCTTTATCTTCGATCACAGCGATCCGACCTCGCGGCACCTCTTTCTTTACCACTTGAAGAAATCGCTGTCTGAAATCAATAGTTATTATGTACACGTAGATACATACCTACTTTTGACTTAAACAAAATTGTTTTTTTTTTCGTATGGTACATTTTACATTTTATTGTTCCATTCATTTGTATTAACTAAATTGACTGTCGTCTGCGCAGCCCCTAAAACTTATTTTTTAAGCGTTTTGGATTAGGTATATCTGTAGGTAAGTAAAATTTTTGTAGCAAATAATTCAAATAAATAAATAGACGGTTTGGAAAAGTTCATTGTTTAATTTGACCCACTCGAAACGAAATCGAAATACAAAACTCTTTAGGTTGAAAGTTTGTTTGTACCTATACCTACCTACGTAAAAATATTTTTAAGATAGTGTTTTTTTTATATCAGCCCTCAGGCTAGTAAAGCGAAGATTTGCGCAAGATCGAGCAAAGTGGCGAACAATTGAAGATGCCTATGTCCAGCAGTGGACTGTGAAAGGCTGATGAATGATGATGATTATACTACCCTAGGCATCATAGACAATATCTTCTTACCTTATATGGTTTAGTGTGGACTCGTCTATAAGGCCCTTTATTACGATGTATCCATTCTCTTCATAGAACTTCCTCTCCTCTTCGGATAGATTGTAGGTATCATCAGACCTGAACAATACCAAAGGGTCGATTAAATTGCGAATGTCAAAATTACGGGACCCCGGCTTGTATTTTGTTCATAGTGTGCTCATTATTTAATGCTGATTTTGTTCCTTCATTCCGAATTTTGTGCTCCAGTAGATTAAGAAAAAAAAAATTTATTTGTGGTCCCGCCAATTTGATATCAACATGGCGGGACCACTGGTCGTTGTTGACAAAGTATTATTCATGTCGTTATATTAACTACGTCTAACTTATGTTCTCATTTTGTTCTCCATAACATAAAATCAGCGCTGCATTTCATAAAGTGCTTTCAAAGAAATGGCATTATCTAACAACAACAAAAATTTTGAAATCCATCCATAATTGACGGAAATATCGGTGAACAAACATAAAAAAAAAAAAATATTATACATACACACGAATTGAGAACCTCCTCCTTTTTTCGCAGTCGGTTAAAAATAGAACAAAATCAGCATTAAATAATGAGCACATTTTGAACAAAATACAAGCCGTGGTCCTGTCATTTTGACATTTACGATTAAATTGATCTATTTGTTTCAGATACCTAAATGAAAAAAATATAAAATATTTGTTTCCCTACTAACTTCAAAGAATCGCCTTTCCAGCGTGCGATTATGGGTATTACCCACGTGCGAATATGGGTATATAGGCAAACATTTGGAGGATATCCTCCAAATGTTTGCCATAAGTGGTGAACAACTGGAGAGGCCTATATCCAGCACTGGACTGCAATAGGCTGATGATTATGATGATGATGACTTACTTCAAAGGATCTAACATAATAGTAAAATAATTGACTTACCTATCCACACCCATGATCTCACAAATATTTTTTTTTTCAACTAATCTCTTCCCTCTAGATAATAGTAGGTACCTAGGTAAAATTAAAATGATAAACACAGCGCTTCTTTAATATACTGAATTTATAGAAGGTCTTATTCCTCGGGCGTATTAACGGGGGATTTCCGTTGTCACAGTGAAGTTAAATTCAATGGCCTTAATCAAAAATAAAAGACACGTATTTTTCCTTTTTTCATTCAAATAAACAATAGCAAAGATACAAGGCATCAAAAATTAGGAGTGGGAGTCTATGACGTCACTCGCTCCCGTAAAAACGCCTCACCGAGTGACGTCACGCGTAATTTCAACGGGCTATAATTTTGTAATTTTTAGTTAAATTTACAAATGAAAAAATACGTGTCTTTTATTTTTGAATAAGCTAAAAGACGGACTAATTAAATTTTTTAGCCATAATAGCCTATTTGATGCGTGATTTTTTACCAAATATAGTTACAATTTTTCTTTTTAGTTTTCAATGGTAGTAAATGTCATTTGAGGGAGGCCTTACTTAGTGATCACGCTTGGCAGGCGCGTTTTGACCGCAGTTGGTACCTAGGTTTTATTTGTACCCAGGTAAACGCTGCTGCCCGTTCCTTAGTCGTCTTCTACGACACCCACGGGAAGAGATGGGTTGGTTCTATTCCAAACGGACGTACCTACCTATAGTTCATTCGCGTTAAGAAAATAGTGACTCATCACCGACTGCCGGCCAAGCCACACCCCCTAGCCAATTAAAACGCTAGAAATTATAATTTAATTGGCTAGGAGGTGTGGCTAACGCTAGAAATTATAATTTCTAGCGTTTTAATTGGCTAGGGGGTGTGGCTTGGCCGGCAGTCGGTGATGAGTCACTATTTTCTTAACGCGAATGAACTTTAGTCCCAACTATTGGGATTTTAAGAATTATTTGTAAACTAGCTGTGCCAGCGGCGTCGCACGCGTGGATATCGGATTTCACAAATAACAGACTCCATAAAATGGTGTTTAAATTTTAATTGGACCTCTAAAAATACCTTGGTGAAAACCGGATTCAATTCCATGCAGTAGTTTTTACGTGTGCGCGTTCACACATACAGATTAAAAATTCTCCCGTTTTCCCAACATTTTAAAAATTCTCCCGTTTTCCCAACATTTTCCTTCACTGCTCTGCTCCTATTGATCGTAGCGTGATGACAAGTATCCTGTGCTTCAGGCCTGACGGACAGACAGAAAATATATTCAATGTACAGAATTGACCTCTCTACAGATTTATTATGATTTGTAAATAAAATTTTCTTATTATGTATCTCAATGGTTTTAAAGCCGCATGGAGATACTTTACTGTTTAGATTTTGGTAAAAGCATACGTACATTTCAGACCAAGGCAACATAAAGTACCTATGACAACGTCCGTTGAAGTGTTATACATGTTTTTTCCTTTGTCCAAGAGTAGGTAAAGGCATACGTCAATGCAGTCGAGTGGAGGACACGGGAGGGACAAATGAGAGGGATTTATGGGGCAAAAATACGCGATCCGTTCAACGAACGATCGTTTTTGTTTTCCTCAGTCCAAGTAGGGCCTCAGGTTCGGCATCACGAAAAGGCTTGAGAGAATAAAACTAACCATTTTAATATTGGATTCACATTTATTTGCTATCTTAGGTGAAATCAATAGAAGGCTTAATTTATTTTATACATATTTATAAATAGTCTATTTGGACGAATAGTTGAGCGACGGCTGTTAAATTCAAAATTAAAAAGTTTGTGAATACATTAAATATAGGTAATTTTATCTTTCCATGTAGTTTTTTTAAACATAACCATTTACACTCTGTATTAATTTCGGTAGGTTAATTTTATTAAGACTGAATCCTTCACCCCAAAGGACAATAGGCCTGTTTCCGTAAAAAAAATAATTAGTCCGTCTTTTAGATTATTCAAAAATAAAAGACAGGTTTTTTCATTTGTAAATTAGATCAAAAATTACAAAGATATAGCCCGTTAAAATTACGCGTGACGTCAAAGAGTGGGAGTTTTTCGTCACTGAGTGACGTAAAGACCCCCACCCACTCCTACATTTTGATGCCTTGTATCTTTGTTATTTTTTGTTTAATGAAAAAAGGAAAATACGTGTCCAATATATTTTTATAATCTAAAATACGGACTAAATAAAATGTAATTATTTTGACCCTGGAAACATCCCTATTGTGATCGGGGGAGACCTATGTCTAGACGTTTACAGGCTGATGATGAATATTATTGCATCATATATTTTCATACAGGATAATAATATGTCTTCTCTCAAAGGTTCTTAAGAGTTCGACTGTACCTACTATGCCACTATTATTGATCTAAATATTTAGATAGAGGTATGACATTATTATAGTAGCATTTGTAAATATTTGTATACCAAAAACGCACACTCAATCAATATTTTTTATTTAAAAAACCCTACATTAAAGTCGCTTACATTCCTAACACGTGTTTTAATAACGGAGGTTTTATTAACGTATACCTAATAATAATAAAACTATTATTTATTACTCTATTTTGTATAATTTTATATACCGCTTATAAAAATATATCGCCATGATTTCTTAAATTGGACGGAATTGTTTTTCATTTTATTTTTATTGTCACAATATTTCGATGTATAGGTATTATCTTAAGTACGATTTGGTTCACACATCGATCAATTCCGATACTAAATAATGAGCATTATTAAAGATGGCATTGCTAGTACCTTTAATAACAATTATATTTACATAAATTCTTATCCATTACATACAATCCACTTGTATATTTATTTTTATATAACTTTATAAAAGATTTAGTAAATATTATATTTATACATGATAATATATAAATAATATTAATATCTAAACAACTTACGTAACATTCATTACTTGTATATTGTGTTTTTGTAACGCATTAAAATGAATTTGTTTCATATAACTAAGAATTTGTTACATTTATAATATATTTAATTAATTAATAAACTTTTACATTTGTGCAATATACAGCGAAGAATAAAAAACTAAACATATTTACATTAAAATGTATTCATATTATTAAAGATGAAAGTAATAACTTATTTTTAAAACTGTGACATGAGACTAGATCTGTTTGGAAGTAAAACTAATAAATATGTGTAATAATTGTGAAGACATCTTATAGATAATATCGGTGCTCAAATAGTAAATCCTGTCATTTATTGGTAACTTATTGATTATATTTTAAATTCTCTGGATTCTCCGTTAAAAATCTGTAAAAAAGAAACATTTAATATAAATTTTGAAATACTAATTTAAACAGTTGTAAAAAACATACAAATAGATACCTTTATAATACATGCAAGCCCGAATCACTGTTTAACATATAGCGTTAAAACCGTCCAATACATTTTTAAGGCCAGAAAATAGGCCATGAAGCAATATCTATACTTGTCAATAACTACTAAATTTGTTTACAATATACATAATTTACTAGTTACAGTTATTAATTTCTGTTAATAATTTAACTATTTGTTATTCATTACTTGCTTGGCATAAAATTAATTTAATTTATCTGCATGTTATAATGTTGCAACTTGTAAATTCAAAGAAGTTGCAATACTATACCTTGCAGGATTATTGAATCATGTATTTAAAGGTTATTAGGACGTTCAAAGCTTATTATTTTATTTATTAATTTAAAGTTAATCCAAAACCATGTCAATTTTCTAACTACAAACTACATACTTTGTTATTAAACAGATCTTTCAATGTACTTTTTACGTAACACATAAAACATTTGACTAGCCTTGTACAAACCCTCCAATTGGTATAGAACCTATCAGTATCATATTTTCATTCATATTATTTTAAAATACCTAGTACCTATTTGTATCGTATCGTAGATTTATAAAGTTATAGTACATTATATAAAACAACAAAGTCTTCGATTTTCAGGGAAATAGGCTCTAGGCTGATAGAGGCTGTGCTCTAATTACTTTTTTAAAGTTATGGTATGTTAAATTATTATTTTTAGTAAGTACTTTTACATAAATGATTCGTAGTTCGTTATAAGTTTCATTGAAAAATCTGTGTAAATTAGCAAGCCCAGTGCAATATATAAAAAATAATTTAGAAAAGCAAAAGCATCAACTATGAGCGTCCCGTACAATATTATTGTGCTGTTTGTGAAAATGCAGGCATTTTAACGTACCGTAAAATAAAGGCAAAAGTATCATAGACATCGAAGAATAATTCCCGCTTATACAGAACATTTCGAAACATAAATTATTTCGTGAAAGTTATAGAAAATCGGTGCTATGAAAATGCATGCAATCTTCAAGTTATATGTATAAGTTATATTGTTACATAACATTGACTAAATAATACAGTATTATTTTGTTCAAAGAATATAAAAGATTCCCAGCTCATGTCAATAAATCTATTTGATATACTATAGTAATAAGTAATTATATCTATTATCCCAAGCTCTAATCCTAATATAAATAGCGAAATATAGGTATAGGTTGGATATCGACCGGGATCGTGGGGATTATCTTAACATGTCACAAAATGTGCATTTTAAAAATGTTGAGATTGTGTTCGTTTTCATATACAGTATCCACCATAAAAAAATATAAATTATTTCGCAATAAAATTCAAATAAAATCACTTTTCTCAAGCTAATATAAAAAAAATAACGGCGTTGACAAATAATATAAAGATAAAATTAAAAATCCTAACACTCTTTTACATTTGCTACATATCTATATTCTATATATATATATAAAAGGAGAAACTGACTGACTGACTGACTGACTGACTGACTGACTGACATATCAACGCACAGCCCAAACGGCTAAACGTAGGCACTTGAAATTTGGAAGGGACGTAGCTTAGGTACCGTAGGGGTGCACTAAGAAAGGAATTCCCGAAATTCCCACGGGAACGGGAATTAGCGGGAAAATCCTTTTGTATGAAAAATCTAAACCGCTTAAGTTAGACGCTTGAAATTTGGCATGCAGGTACCTTAGTAAATATAAAGTTTAGTTATGGCTGTATTTTGAGAAATTCCCACGGGAACGGGAGTTAGCGGGAAAAAACTTTTGTATGTATAAATTTAAACACGCGGACGAAGTCGCGGGCAAAAGCTAGTACTTCATAAATATTAAAATTAATTTATATTTACAAAAATAAATTCCATTTATATTTACTGGCACATGTAACTAAGCTAACATTAAAATTCTGATATTGCACTAACGTTTAAAGCTTTCACTTTGCCTTTATTTGGTGTTTAATCGTTCTCGATTAAACCCCTACAATTAGATTCTTCTAATCAATAAAAAGTTGCACAAAATTGTAGGGGATATGATAAAATACAAGCCTTTTATTGTGTTCAAATTTACTTTATAATGTTTGGCCGGTACAATAAAAAAACATAGCTACTGAAGATGCAACATCGAAAAATAGGTACACAATACCTACCTACTGAGTGTAATACCGCTATTACTATTGTTATATTAAGCTCTACACTATCGGTACAAATACGTGTCGGTAGTATGAAAGGTGTTGATGGTTCGAATCAATATTATGAATAGCGCCAAATAATCGACGCTTCATTAGGCCTATCGACATCACACTACCGAATAACTAAGTTAGACCCTTTTTTTTGCCGGGGAAAATGCATTTATGCATTCCCGCTACTTGGGGGAGCAGCGGGGTATGTGGGACTCATCCCGCCTCGAAGATGGAAGTGAGGCAGGAAATACCCACTAAAAACCCCGGCCCCTTCGTCATGCGCCTTAAAGGTGGTGTCGAGGGTCTTAATAGTATGTGCACCAAGACATCACCGACGCAGCCTGGTCATGACAGGCCCCAACTGGCTTCAACAGGCAACAGGGGAACTAAGTTAGACCTGTAGCGACACGTAGCGACACCTATCTCCACACCGCTACAACAACCTCCACGTCGCTACAATATGCAATACAAGTTCCGCCAGCTGACAACAGATGGCGATGTGAAATCCGGGTCTATGGAGAAATAAATCGCTCCATACAAAATGTATGGAAGACCTACAACGCGCATACGAAGTTTTCATCACGACTCGCTATATATGTCACCGGAAAATAGCAAGAATCGTAAGTTGATCAATTTCCTAGGTAGTTGATTAACTTTCGGAAAATAACAAACGGTAGTTGAAATGTATTATTTTACGCAATTGATTTCAGTAAATTCATCAACGTACGGTATCTGGCAGGAATTTAATAATTTACGATTTTGACACAAGTAAAATCGTCATCAAATGGGCCAATCGTTGCTCAATGTACTATTTAACGGTGCATTATTAACCCGTTACTTAATACACTGTTCCCTGATTGGTCGACGGTATAACATCACGTGAGTCATTGAACCAATCAACGTTCACCTCGCCTTCGTCGGATTATGTAACGTTAAATAATACATTTCAACTGCCGTTTATTATTTTCCGGGAGTTGATCAACTACCTAGGAAATTGATCAACTTACGATTCTTGCTATTTTCCGGTGACATATATACGAAAAACCAAGATGGTCCATCGGACCGCGGTCCCCGAGCACGATCACCTAGCTCGGCGGAAGTACTTCCACTTTTCGTAGGGACAAGTCTGTTCCTACAGACCCTATCGATATTGTTGTACAACTGTTAGTCTACTGTCCATCCTTGTCTCTATAGTCGACATAGACCCTGACCACTTCACCTTCGTACTTGCGCTGCGACGGCATGAAGTAGAAGTCGGGCTGCGCGCCGTCGCGTGCGCCGCGCGGCAGCGAGTACGTGGCGCGCTCGCCGCGGCCCGCCTGCCATTGGCTGCAACAAATCGAATCAAATCAAATTATTTATTCGTGATTCACATGTATCATCATCATCCTAGCCTTTTGCCCGATTGTCTCAGGGTCGGCTTCCCAAACTGAGAGATTTGGCGAGGGCTAAATCTCTCAGTTTGGGAAGCCGACCCTGATTTGTGATTCACATGTATCATCATCATCATCAGCCTATTGCAGTCCACTGCGGGACATAGGCCTCTCCAGTTGTTCGCCACTTAGGGCAAACATCTGGAGGATGTACCCATAATCGCCACGCTGGGTAGGCGGGTTGGCGATCGCAGGGCGTAGCTTCTCGCTCCGGTGATGCTGCTGCCCGTCATCGGTCTGTGGTATTTAGCTACGCCTTCAATTTTGATGGTTATACCGCCACCAGTCGGTTGCCAGCGCCTCGTTTGTTATTCGGCAGGATGCACCACGGGCAGGTGAGGTTGGCTTGGAGCTAAAAAGATGATGGGTAGCTCCCTTACATACACATGTATGTCATATCATATTATTTAATTGTTTTCTATGTATAATATGTATTTATTTACAAAAAAAAATGTATCTAAGTAAGTTCATCAGTTGTCTAGTACCCATAGTACAAGCTTCGGCTTAGTTTGGGGCTAGATGGCGCTGAGTGGCCCAGCGTGGCATGTCTTGGGTTATTATTAACATCTTTGAGGTACCACTGCGACTTCACGTCAAACGTCAGGTAATTTATTTTCTTTATTATGGAAACAAATGTGTTTTTTATATAGTAGCTCGACATAATGGCTTCCCTACGCATGATGGAAAGCGAAAGAGAAGCCCAAGTCGCTGTGACAACTGGCAAGTAGCTGGTCAGTTACCTGTCAGTTGCCACCGCCACGCCGGCCCAACCATAACCCCCCCACGAGCTCCGGAAACCCTACTCACCAGCAGAAACACGACCCGGAGGTCATTTGGCTGCGTTATTCTATAGGGTGGAGGTCCTTCCCCGGACGGGCAGCTCAATTCGAGCGAAGATTCGCTATGCCCTACCTCTCTTTACGTGTGATGGATACCTGTGTTTGTTCCGTGCCTGGGTGTTCATAATTTGTTTTTAAATAAGTATTTGTGGTACCTTCGTTGTCCTGATACCCGTATCACAAGTGCTTAAGCTACTTACTTTGGGATTAGAGCGATATATATGTGATATTATCTGATAAAAAAAACAGTAAATAAAATTAAAACTTAGTCATCATGCCCATTAGTGGCATCTCATAAAACACCTAATATTGCGATTAAATGAAAAACCGTTTTGTACATTGACCAGTTCGGTCATCGAACTTTGGACCCTTCAGTTTTCCACCTTAAACAAACAACAGTTATAATGTGCCAAGGTCATTCAACTCGTATGATAATAATATGTTGACGTCTTGACGCATTACATATTATGTATCCTCCTACCAGTATATACATACATTAGTAAGAACTGTATAATTTTTTAATATTACATCTGATTTTATTAAAATTCTTATATGTACCTATATGTGAAACTCATTTAACTTTAACAATAAACCACAACGTAGATAGATAGATAGATATTCTTTATTGCACAAAACAAACATTTACAGACAAGGTATTAAAATAAACTAGTGGTACAATTTAGGCGGTCTTATCGCTATTAAGCGATCTCTTCCAGACAACCTTCAGGTAGAGGAAGTGTGCTATTCTGAAGAGAGGGGCAAGGTCGTGCAAACTGTTTAATTATATACCTAAATAAATATATATAAATATGTACCTACATATATACAAATAAATATATATAAATAAATACAAATGTATAGTATATATTTATATAAATAATTACTATAAATACACAAAATAATAAAGTACATGAATAAATAAAAACAGTAAATACCGTAATAACGTAATTTATTTAATTTAAATAAAATTTAAACAAACTGTTCAAAATTGTCAAGAGTCAATTCATACAATAAAAAAAAAGTGAAATAACAAAAACTAACAGATAATAAAACAAAAAGTACATTCGACCGTGACAGGACTCGAACCTGCAATCTTCGGATCCGAAGTCCGACGCCTTATCCATTAGGCCACACGGTCCCATGAACGGTGTTGCGAATTTACCCAATACAAAACAAAACGGCTTTTAACTCTATTACTCGCTTTGTGTTGTCGCTAATATGATAAGTATCCTAATGCTTATTGTGTCTTTTACTATTGTTTGACGATGTTATCGCGATTATTCTATTTTATGTAACATAATAGTCTATAATTTACACAAACAAAATAGGACATAACACTAATTTTTGATTTTCATATTTGTATTATAAAATCAGCTACATATTTTTTTAATAATTTAATTTAGTTATAACAAATTTTAATTATTTAAGCGTATTAAGAAATAAGAATGATGATGAACTTAGGTATCATTCAAATAATTCGTTAAAATCAATAATTCAAGTGTGAAGTTAAGGGTCATCCACAAATTACGTCACCACACAAAGAAAGGTCCCTTTTGTGGGACTCTTTTCTTACTTGTATGTCACATTTCATGGATAATGTATCTGACACACTTGTGTATCATCTGTGTACTATTTATGTACTGCTTGCGTATTGATTGCGTACTATTTGTATACTATTTGCGTACTATTTGCATACTATTCGTGTGCTATTTGTGTGCTATTTGCGTACCTACTATTTGCATAGATACTATTTTTGTTCTGTGTATTTGTATACTATTTGCGTACTATTCGCGTACTAATTGCATAATAAAAATATTCGCGTACTATTTACGTACTATTCGCATACTATTCGCGTACTATTTTTGTACTATTTATTTGTATACTATCTGCGTACTATTCGTATACTATCAGTGTACTATTTGCGTACTATTCACGTACTATTTGCTTACTATTGGCGTCTTATTTGCGTACTATTTGCATACTGTTTGGGTACTATTGGTGTACTATTCGCATACTATTTGTGTACTATTTGCGTACTAGTGTATTAGTGTACTCACCCGGCGTACTGCTGGCCGCCGCGCGGTCGCTGCAGCGAGCGCGTGTCGTGGTACTGGGGCGGCGCGTGGCGCGGCCGCGTGTGGCCGTTGGCGCCGTTCTGTTGGTGGCCACCGTTGGACGGCATCTTGTGGCCGTTGGTCGGCGTCTGGGGGAAAGAAACGGGTAGATTTTTTTAGGGTTCCGTAGCCAAAATGGCAAAAACGGGACCCTTATAGATTCGTCATGTCTGTCTGTCTGTCTGTCTGTCTGTCTGTCCGTCCGTATGTCACAGCCAATTTATTCCGAAACTATAAAAGCTACATTATTGAAATTTAGTACGTAGATGTATTCTGTGAACCGCATTAAGATTTTAAAGTAAAATCAGAAAAAAATCCAAAATTTTTGGGGTTCCCCATACATGGAACTGAAACTGAAAAATTTTTTTTTTCATCGAACCTATACGTGTGAGGTATCTATGGATAGGTATTTGAAAATGATGTTGAGGTTACTAACATCATTTCTTTCTAAACTGAATAGTTTGCGCGAGAGACTCTTCCAAAGTGGTAAAATGAGTGTCCCCCCCCCCCCGTAACTTCTAAAATATGGGCATGATAAAACTGAAAAAAATATATCATGTGTATCACTATGAAAACTACTAACGAAATTTGGTTTGAATGAAATCTAGCCAGTAGTTTTTTTTTAAAAGTCATAAATCAAATTACCTAATTTTTTCATTTAATTAACTCCAATATAATAAAACGTAAAGAAAAATATTTATTTAGCTGTAAGTATAGTGGTACGGAACCCTACGTGCGAGAGTCCGACTCGCACTTGGCCGGTTTTTTTTTTTATATTGGCTCGACATAATGGCTTCCCTACGCCTGATGGAAAGCGAAAGAGGAGCCCAAGTCGCTGTGACAACGGGCAAGTAACTGGTCAGTTACCTGTCAGTTGCCACCGCCATGCCGGCCCAACCCTAACCCCCCACGATCTCCGGAAACCCTACTCACCGGCAGAAACACGACCCAGAGGTCATTTGACTGCGGTATTCTATAGGGTGGAGGTCCTTCCCCGGACGGGCGGCTCAATTCGAGCGAAGATTCGCTATGCCCTACCTCTCTCAAGATTAAAAATAGGCCTCTGACGGCGAGTTGTGAAAACGGGCTGTTCACACTGACATAATAAAATAAGTTTATTAATTTTTTTTTTAAGTTTTTCTTGTTTAGTTTAGGATTCCTATGGCCACCTCCAGACTTCATCTTGAGATCAGCTTCATGATACCTATATTACTGCCGAAAAACAAACGAGGCGCTGGCAACCGACTGGTGGCAGTATAACCATCACAATTAAATCACAATTAAAAGCGTAGCTAAATACCACAGGCCGGTGACGGGCAGCAGCCTCACCGGAGCAAGGAGCTACGCCCTGCGATCGCGAACCCGCCTGCCCAGCGTGGCGATTATGGGCATAAGTACTAGCTTTTGTCCGCGGCTTCGCTCGCTGTAAATTCGAGGTGAATGCTCCATACCAATTTCCATCCCCCATTTTAGGGAAGTGGGGGGCTAGAAAGGGGCAAAAAGTAGCCTATGTCACTCTCCATCCCTTCAACTATCCCCACTTAAAAAAATCACGTCAATTCGTCGCTCCGTTTTGCCGTGAAAGAAAGACAAACATACAGACAGACACACTTTCCCATTTATAATATTAGTATGGATATCGTACCTTGTTAGTAGGCGTCATCCTGTGCGCGCTAGAGGGCCTCGGCGGCGGGGGCCCGTTGGGCCGCGGAGGCCCCGCGGACGGAGGCCTCGACCGAAGCGCCGTGGAGGCCGCGCTGTTGTATTTGTCGTCGTTCTCGAACGGCTCGAACGCGTAGTTGGTGTTCGATGACGAATAGTCCTTCCAGGCCGAATTGGGGATCAGCTGGTCCTGGGACGGTAGAAAAAAAACTTTATTAACCGGCCAAGTGCGAGTCGGACAAAAAATAGGTAAATGATTGCGTTTTTGTATGGGAGCCCCCTTCTCTTCCTAGGTTCAAATTGATTTTGTTGTCATACTTATCAGGCTCTCCTTAGCTTGCTAACCCAACCGCACCGGTTGGTTACTGTGTATCCGTTTCAAGATTTTTATTTTTCGTGAATGTTATGTACGCCGTAATTGTGGTACATATCAGACGTTTATGTTGTATACCTATAATATTTGTGAATGTATAATATGTATCATGTGGTTGTACTTAAATAAATAAATAAATAAATAAATAAATAAATAAATAAATATTTTTTTTTAGTGGGTATACATTTTTTTTTATGCGAAAGGCGGCAGACGAGCAAGTGTGATGCCTGATGGTAAGCAGTCGACACCACCCATGGACACACAATGTACTTATTATGTGTCTTCTAAAACACACAGCGTTAGTATGAAGAAAGCTGATGTGAACATGCCTTTAAACCAGTTGTCTATGGCCGAAACTTACCAAATTGTCTATGTTTCCTACCAGTGTGCACCTAACGAGGGTGCCTGTCACTAATGACATCTCATAGCGTTTGTGAATTTTGCCGGCTAAACATCGTGAAGTTTCAAAATTTTATTTTTGTGATAAAAGTAACAATGAAACTTATAAATAAGTGTGTTATAAAATCACACAGCGTCCGTATTTCTCGGGATTTATGTTTTTACCGCAAAATTGTAGTGAAATACCGTGATGAAAACGGAATGTGTCGAACCATGCGGTAGAGGTAAAGAAGTCAAGAATTTTTCATCAAATCTCCCAAGGAGATTCACGGTGAGATCAACGCTCAGAGAGCGTGGTTTCTGATCTTTTGTCATCTCCCTTATCTGCGGAGGATGAGGAGGACATATCATCATCTCGTCATAACGAGACTCGCAAGAAATTTTGTAAGTACAGACCAGTTTTAACCGGCTCGGAACCGCGTGTTGGTGCTTTAATACCTACAGCATTTGGGACACATCTCTCAATATTTAACACTATCACATTTAGATACTGTTTCTAAACATACTTGCGATTTTAATCCATCTGTACAACCAACTGCCCCACTTCATTTCAATTCATAATCTTACATTCCATTTTTTCGACAAAGCCAGTGAACAGGGAATGTCTACGAGATTTAGTCCATCTGCAAAATCTGGCACACCTATAGAGTTTGACCGATGTAGAAAGGTTTTCAGTACAAGAGAGCTTTGTAGGTCTTAGACTTGTTATGGAACTGTGCCATGTTAACAAGGGTGAAGGTTATTTACCTACCACTGCCTATTGGCAGGTTTAACTAACAATATTTCAGGACAGAGACATTTACATTTAGAATTACATGAAATACCTACGTGTCTGGACTTTCACAAGCCCAAATATTTGATATAAAAATATTTTTTGGTTGGTACCACAGCCCTACTGTATGTTTTAATAAATAGTGTAAATGTGGAACATCTAATGCGACCATTACCTGGTTTCAGATGTGTTAATGATACTTTTTGTATTTTTTATTCTGTAAAATAAATAATTCAGATTCTAATATGAAGTGTCTATGAGATAATTGTTAGATTCTACATGGCGGGCTTGTAGGAAGTCTGAGACCACAATGCAAATTATATGTGGCTATAGGGCTGAGTGCATTGAAGTGAGGCAGTATAAGATTCAGAGGAAATAGAAAACCCTAATTTGAGAGGCACTCATATAGATAGATCTATACATTTCACATATAGGAATGTCAATTTCACTGATGATTGATGCCTTACAGGCATTACACATAATAACTTCACAACAGGTTATCACACCTGGCTCAATATATCTTCCGAGAGGGAGAAAAGAGAATCAGGCTGATCAGAGCTATGTTATTTGTTTCCCTAACCTGAAGATGTCTGGAAGTGATCGCTGGTAGCAATAAGTGCACCTAGATTGAGTTATGTTTAATTTTTAATGTACCTTCCTATAACATTGAGTTTGTGCATTAAAGAGTTTCTATCTCAGCACATTACAGGTTCAGGGTGCAGAGGTTTATAAATTACAAAATAAGGACTATAAATTAGTGGTAACAGTAATTTGTGTAACATCTTAATACATAAAGAGATTGATCACAACAAAAAGTTGATGACAGAACTCCTAAATTAGTTGCATAAATCTACCCCTCTTCTCACGGAGGGAAGGGGGGGGAGGGGGGGAGCATTGCAAGTGGGGCAAACTAAAGGAACCCCCCTTTGCAGTTTCCCAATAATCAGGTTTATAATGTTAACCTCAAGTGAAACTCCTGTATAACCAAGCATTATCAACTTTTCTTAGGTACTATTTATCTCAAACTGGAGTTGAGAGGATCTTTTTTATAGACCAATGAGTGGCTGGACAATAAAGTCCTTAGTTCATTGCTTGCCCCTTGGATCTCTTATCAGTTCCAAGAATGTTTGCCACAATATTTAATTGGGTTGCGGAGACCCTATGACCTCAAGGTTTCCATATAATTTTATACCTGGCTAGATTATATTAAGCTTGTGAAAGACCTTCTGACAAACTTCTTACTCGGGTCCCGGAGACACTGAGAACAACTGGAAACCTAATGAGTGAGCTAGCATGTGTATAACAAAGTCAGTTCTAAAGCCTGTTCAGGAACTAAAATATCCCAGGTTTTCCTATTCCCCATGGAACATTAGACCAGAACAAGATAAGACTTCGGGAGTCTTAGGGAAGGTAACAAAGAATTAAATTAATCAACAAGATATTGAGTTGCACAAACAGTTCACTAAAACAAGCTCAGGGCTTATTTAGTTTGCAAAACTTTTACAACTTACATAATTTTGAATAGTAGACCTTGATGTCGCAAGTACACAAGTCTCCAATTTTCTTTACTCTGGTTTCCTTTAACTGAGAGAATATTAAGTACAATATCAATAGTACTGATAGTAGTGCTTTATTTCCTGATAACAAATGCAGCGGATGCAGACTAGGGAGCTCGTTTGAGCAGTTATCTATCAGAGATTTGAGCACCATACCAGCTCCCCTGTATACTATAGGTGGGGTTTTTGCTTATAAGTACTGTGTTCTCTTTATACACTCACTGCACATATTTTCTGCTCTCTGCATGACCCAGACATTGACTGGTGGAGAATTCTCCCAACATTGGGTTCGCCTTTTGAACCATTTTGTACAATAAAGTTTACAAATTATAATTATATTTGCAACAATAAAAAGTCAGCGGATGACTTTAAACAGAGCACATGATTTATTCGAATCAGATATCAGAAGGGAAACAATCCCTAGTATTACTGAAACTGACCGAGAGGCTTCTCATGATACTCTCAGCCACCCATCTCCCGGAGAGATTACACAAAATTGCAGACTGCCGGACAAGGTGTTGCAAAGTACCAGAGTGGCATTTTTCCCCCAGCCGCGGAGGCTATGTTCAGAGAGTGGGGGTGTCCCAGACGTAGATTTGTTCGCGTCACGAGAGTCTTTGCACAAATTTTTTGCAACTCCCATCAGCCGACAATGGGACCTTATGTTGGGACGGGCATTTCCCCCCCCAGCTTAGTATTTGTATCAAGAATACCTTAATACTGGATCAAAGGAATTTATATACTAAGTGTGTTCCGGAGTGAACCAAGTGCTTTTGGTTATCAGATCATAAGAAGCAGGCAATTTTTGCCAATACTTGACCTGCGGAGGGTCTTAATAGAGAACACCACGGGCACCTGGCCTCTTTAAGTAGACATGTTGTCTCTTCTGACTTAGAAGATTGAGGGTAGACTAAACGAGTTGCCCTGAATCCATAGGAGAACAAACTTAAAAGTAGTTGGCGGACATCTACCTTAACATCATACAGTTCCCCAATTAAGTTGACTTAGTGTGGGAATTATCAAGTGGTTTCTCAATGGCCTGAGGGCTAACAAATTGCCCAATTTCTAGCAAGATTATTTCTAGACTAGAATAAAAGCTAGCATACAGAACTATCAGTATGCACAAATCAGCTGTATCTACTTACTGTATGGCATCAGAAGTAGTTTTCAAAATTGTCTTCTTTATCCAGCAGGTATTGAGAGCATTTTCTCCTGCCTGATCTGAACAACAAAATTACTTGTGTCGGACACTAAGATTTTGTTAAATATCTAAATATTTTTTTGCAATATTTTGCTAAATATTGCTTTTAGATGGGCAGCCTTTTAGTTCTGCCTCGTGTTTCAGGTCATAGAGTCTATGATCTCACCTACTTAATATATATTCTTAAAATCGAATAGATATGACAGACAAACCTACTATAGGGTCTAAATTTGACTCTCAAGACTGATTCCAGCAGGCATTCTGCATGGTTGCTACGGCAGCATCCGATCAACAGATTTGTCCTGTGATGACAGATGATGTCACATCAAGGATACGAATCCTATATGATGATATAAGGATATCTAACTATTGAAGGGTAAGATCAGAAGACTAGTTTGTTCATACCATTATCAGAATGGTGAACAATATTGCAAACTGGATTGTAGTATCTTAAAGGATGCTAGAGTGATGCCTCACCAGGCAGTATCAGATCAGCTGTAGCCTCACTAAGTTGGCTAGGGTATTGTCTGATTACCTGTCCAGAAAATATTAGAATGTCTGAAATGCATTCAGGCAATTAAGGAGTATTATTTAATGGTCATCCAATGAATAGTGTACTTAGTACCAATTCAAACAGTATTATTTACTGTGGCCAGCTATTCTAATATGCAAAATAAGTTGTTATTTTCTTATTAATTATAACAACTTGCTTCTTTGCAGGGCACTTAGCCTAGTTGAGACCATTTGATCTCATTTCATTTAGAAACTGTTAGTAGTTTCACCTACAGCTTTTACTGTAAGTATGTTGATTTTAATTAAATATACATATATGTATATGAATACAAAATATGTAGTTCATATAGACCAGGTATGTGGATGTATCAGAAGAAATAATTAAGTTGTTATTTGTTTTTAATTTTGAATAAACAAATTGTTCTACATACTTTTATAAACATATTCATCATAGACGTTTGTGTTTCCCACCAGCAGATACCAAACAGGTCTTCATACTAACGCTGTGTGTTTTAAGAAGGACACATAATATGACTGTTTTGCACTACAACAAAACAGGTATATGTGTTGAATAAAACACACAGCGTTGCAGCAATGCTCTTGCTGGTGATCTGAAGACTACTATGAGATGTCATTAGTGACAGGCACCCTCGTTAGGTGCACACTGGTAGGAAACATAGACAATTTGGTAAGTTTCGGCCATAGACAACTGGTTTTAAAGGCATGTTCACATCAGCTTTCTTCATACTAACGCTGTGTGTTTTATTCAACACATAATACCTGTTTTGTTGTAGTGCAAAACAGTCAATTATATTGTTTCTGAATAAATGAATTGAATTGAATCTGCTTAGCTAAAGGTTGACTAGTAGATTAAGTTCGCCCTTTTGTACTTTATTTTTATATTGTGTTACCTTCCCCCGGGCGCCACCCCGTCCCCTGTACAGGGTGCATACAGCCTGCAGAAGCGCCACCAGTATGAGAGCGCCACGCAGCCCAGCACCACGTACAGCTTGGTCTCGGCCAGGGTGAAGAACGACCGGGAGTTACTCGACTCCTCCTCCGGTCGCACTGATACTACTGTGAAGAAATAATGATTATTATTATGAATAAAATGATGAATGAAAAATATCTTTATTCAAGTTGGCATAAGCAAAATGACAGCAATAAGAATCGTCATGGGGTATTATGGGCGGCGATTATGGGTATATCCTCCAGATTTTGCCGTAAGTGGGGAACAACTGGCGCGGCCTATGTCCAGCAGTGGACTGCGATAGGCCGATGATGATGTTGTTTCAAGCTTAATAGATAGACCTAAGAGAGGTAGAACATAGCGAATCTTCGCTCGAATTGAGCCGCCCGTCCGGTCCGGGGGAAGGACCTCCACCCTATAGAATACCGCAGCCAAATGACCCCCGGGTCTATTTCTGCCGGTGAGTAGGGTTTCCGGAGCTCATGGGGGGTTAGGGTTGGGCCGGCATGGCAGTGGCAACTGACAGGTAACTGACCAGTTACTTTGCCAGTTGTCACTGCGACTTGGGGCTTCTCTTTCGCTTTCTATTCGGCGTGGGGAGGCCCCATTATGTCAAACTGGGCTCGATGGCTCATTTGGTAGTGACCTCTGCCTTGTGAGCTAAGGGTCGTGGGTTCGATTCCCGCACGTTACAAACATTTGTGTTCATGAACATGTCTGTATGTATTGGTCTGGGTGTTTCCTATGAATAATAATATGTATTTATTTACAAAAAAAAAAGTATTTAAGTAAGTTTATCAGTTGTCTAGTACCCATAGTACAAGCTTCAGCTTAGTTTGGGCTAGACGGCGCTGTGTGGCCCAGTGTCGCGTGTCTCTGGGTTATTTACTTATTTATTTAATAAGCTTGTGTTAAAAAGTATTTAAAAAAGCTACTATATGTAAAAAAAATCTTACTGCTCTGCGGCTCAAACACCAAGAACTCCGGGTCCACATTCAGGATCCCCACTTTCCCCTGCGCCCAGCACGTCGCGTACGGCCCGCTCCACTGGTCCTTGTCCGCCGTCCGTTGGACGCAGCGCCATCTATCGAGCGGGCGCCTTCGATGCTGTCGACTCTATCGCTTTGAGGGTCAGATCCGCTATTATGGCTTTTGTTTTCGTTCCTGGAAAATAAAGAAACATGTTATAACGAATTCCGTGACAAAATAAATAATTCCAGGGTCAAAACAATTAAATTTGAAGTCCGCATTTTGATTATAAAAATGTATTGGACACGTATTTCTCCTTTTTCATTCAAATAAAAAATAGCAACGATACAAGGCATCCAAAATTAGGAGCGGGAGTCTTTGACGTCAATCGCTCCCGTAAAGATGCCACACGCGTGACGTCACGCGTAATTTCAACGGGGCTATAACTTTGTAATTTT